>QRDG01000026.1:141722-296171 GCA_012064385.1 Puccinellia tenuiflora
TCGTATTTTTTGACGATATTCTCATATACAGTTCCTCCTGGTCCGACCATCTTCGCCATGTCAAGCTCGTCTTCGAAGCTTTGAGAGCACATCAGCTTTTCCTCAAGCGCTCCAAGTGTTCCTTCGGCGAGGAGACGATAGCATACTTGGGCCACGTCATCTCAGCTGATGGTGTAGCAATGGACAGCAACAAGATAATGGCTGTCATCGACTGGCCGACTCCACGAACGATCCGTGCATTGCGTGGATTCCTCGGATTGGCGGGTTACTACAGGAAGTTCATCCGGGATTTTGGCAGAATTGCAGCACCTCTCACGGCACTGCTTAAGAAGGAGGGATTCATATGGACTGAGGTGACAAGCCACGCCTTTGATGCTCTGAAGACAGCTCTTACCACGGCGCCAGTTTTGCAGCTTCCAGATTTCACCAAGCAGTTTACTGTTGAGTGTGACGCTTCGGGTTCAGGGTTCGGTGCGGTACTTCATCAGGAAGCTGGTCCGATTGCTTATTTCAGTCGACCAGTAGCGCCCCGCCACGCCTCTCTAGCAGCTTACGAGCGGGAGTTGATTGGGTTGGTTCAGGCTGTGCGACATTGGAGACCATACCTTTGGGGACGCTCTTTCCTCGTTAAGACTGATCACTATAGTTTGAAGTTCCTTTTGGACCAGCGATTGGCAACAATTCCTCAGCATCATTGGGTCGGTAAACTATTGGGCTTCGATTTCACGGTGGAATACAAGCCGGGCCGCCAGAACATTGTGGCGGATGCTCTCTCGCGACGGGACATGTCAGCCATGTCAGCAGCCCACTTGTGTGCTATCACAGGGCCTACCTTTGACCTATACGATGGCTTACGACAAGCTGCACAAACCGACCCAGCTTTAGTAGCATTGAGGGAACAATTGGAAGCCGGTGAGTTGGGCTCGCCTTGGGCACTCGTCGACGGCATCATCACATTCGAGCAGCGCGCCTATGTCCCTCCAACCTCTCCACTCGTAGCTGATGTGTTGGCTGCAGCCCATGACGTTGGCCATGAAGGCGTACAGAAATCACTGCATCGTCTTCGCCGTGATTTTCATCTTCCCCAAGCCCGTGCAGCAATCCAAGACTATATACGGGTATGTACCACATGTCAGCGCAACAAGACAGAGCAGTTACATCCAGCCGGCTTACTTCAGCCACTGATAGTTCCTTCACGTGTTTGGGAGGACATTGCGATGGATTTCATTGAAGGGCTGCCTAAAGTGGGTGGCAAATGTGTGATACTCACGGTCGTCGACCGCTTTTCTAAATATGCCCACTTCATTCCTTTGGGTCACCCTTATACGGCAGAGTCTGTGGCCAAATCATTCTTCTCTAACATTGTGCGTTTACATGGATTTCCGACTTCCATTGTCTCCGACCGTGATGTGGTTTTTACTTCAGGATTTTGGAAGGCATTGTTCGCTGCAGCAGGAACACGTTTGCACATGAGCTCAGCTTTTCACCCTCAGTCAGACGGCCAATCTGAGGCGGTGAACAGGGTAATCGGCATGTATTTGAGGTGCCTCACAGGAGATCGTCCTCGTAAATGGCTTCAGTGGCTACCTTGGGCTGAGTATTGCTACAACACCTCTTATCACTCGGCACTCAAGGAAACTCCCTTCCGGGTCGTCTATGGCCGTGATCCTCCTTCTTTCCGTGATTATGTTCCAGGGGAGATTCGTAATCAAGCCGTGGAGAGGCAGATTGTCGACCGCGACCAGTTCTTAATCGACGTTCGAGAACGCCTCCTCCAAGCAGTGCAGCACTACAAACATTATTATGACGGAAAGCATCGGCCTCTATCCTTTGACATCGGCGAGTGGGCTTGGCTTCGTCTTCATCATAGGCCGGCTGCGTTCTTGGGTGTTGGTGCAAAGGGTAAATTGGCGCCTAAATATTACGGGCCATTCAAAGTTGTTGCCAAGATTGATTCGGTAGCCTACCGACTCGAACTTCCGGCTCGAGCTCGCATTCATGACGTCTTCCATGTTGGCTTGTTGAAGAAATACCGTGGACCACCTCCAGAAGGCTCGCCGGTTCTTCCTCCATTATTTCAGGGGCGCGTATACCCAACTCCGAGCAAGGCGCTACGCGCTCGCATAGCTCGCGGTCTTCAGCAAGTATTGATTCAATGGGAAGGCCAGTCGGCGTCTAATGCTTCTTGGGAGGATGTCCCTGCATTTCGTGATCGTTATCCAAACTTCCAGCTCGAGGACGAGCTGTTTCAGAATGGAGGGGGAGATGTCATGTGGGGTCAGACTTATAAGCGTAAGGTGGTAACAGATTCAAGGCACAAGTCGGTTTGAGTTGTAGTAGGAGTCAGGTTCTAAAGTCGGAAAGGTTTAGTCCCGAAGAAGGTTACCCTGCCGACTTTAGAACCCAATTAGAGTCCAATTAGGTTCTGTAATCAGAGTCCTATTCTGTAACGCCAATTGTATCCGGCTATTTATAGCCCTTGTCCACGTGAGTAAAGGCAAGCAGAAAAGTTTAATCTATCTCTCACCTCTTGCTCCTGCGCCTTGCGCCCTCCTCACCCTTGCTGCCACTACGGGTCGCCGGGAATTCCGCCCACGACCTCCAGTATATCACAATTACCCGCTACGTTCGATCTCACGAGCTTCTAACACCCAAGCACGTGACAATGTGGCCAATCATAACAGCTAAACCAATAAGAGCGAAGGCGCCATCCAAAAAAGTAACCCCACTGTCAACATCTGGCTGCGGCGGTGACGGTAATGAACCAGGTGAAAGGGCATCTCTAGCATCAGTGGGCTTCGCCAGAAGATAAGTTGCGTAAATCACCAATAGTGAAAAGCATAAAGAGACAAAGCGCCATATGTGCCTACTGATGTTCCTCTCAAGCCTAGTAGTCCCAAACATCCCTAGTGGAATCCCAATACTGCCCAAACCCCATACCATAGCGAATCCCGCCAACATCCAACTGTCATATCCATGAGGCAACAAAGGCCGGACAATGAATATCACACTAAGCGCAGCCCCAAGAAAAAATACATATCCATTAAGTCGTTTATTCCACGTTTCATCGCCCTGAAAATATTCAACATCATGAATTTCGGTTATGTTTTCCTAAATATATGCTAATGACAACCAGGTGAGTTCAAATACATATACAAAGACAAGTTATCAGGTGAGTTATAATACATATAGAGAGACAATCAGGTCATATATATGCTAATGACAATCAGGTGAAACCAGTTTTTGAAGAGGAATTAACTTCCGAAAGGACAAATGTTCATGCCATTTATGCTGGTATTAAACAGAGAGGGCTAAATCACCCTTCAAAACCACCATCACAAACTTATTTCCCCTGTGCCCACTTGAGGAAAATATACCTTACTGGTTTTCGTGGCATTTCATGCTACTCAGCTGAGACCAAAAGTAGAAAAATGAATCAGTACACAAAAACAAATCAAATTATAATCCTCTAATTCAAGAAGCCTCTGGTGTATCTGTAAGCGCCCATCTAGTTCTCTCATCTCAGGTGAACAAAGATTTTGAAAAAGAAGCTGACATAACCTGGATTAGGTAGTAGGCTAATCATATCATTCACGAGTTAAGGCAGAGTATAATTTCAATAGATTAATCCAAAATTAACTATTTCGAATAAAAGAACAAAATTGCATCAACACTGTTGGTACTGTCCATATATGCTGTAGCACTCAGCGCAATATTCAGTATAATTCAAGAGATCTCAGTCTTAGAAGAAATAAATAAATAATATCACAAATTCACAATCGATAGATTGTCTGCACTTCACTTTCCTTCTTTTTAAAGAAACATTTTATGTACCTTCTAACTTTTTGCAGATCATATATAGCATCTAGGCTTAGAGAAGACAGATTTCTTACCTGTGCCCTGGCAATCAAACTCCTGTTGTCCTGCTCAGCTTTCTCATAATCCTCCTCTTCAGAGAGTAAGCTCAGGGTTGTAATGGAAACATCATCGAGGAAAATTTTCATGTTCATTGCCCTGTCTATCAGTACCCTCTTAATCTCATTACTCAGAGCCTGAAATTTGAGGGAAGGGGGTCAGCAAATAATAAGCAACCCCACGCAATATCTTCTGCCAAATATGATGGGCATGCCTATAGAATGCATAGGGAAAATCATACCTCTCTATGTGCTAATAGCTCACCAGCATCATTCTCAGCAACAAAAGCTATCAGAATTTCAAGGATAATTGATGTTAAGACCCTCTCATTGAAATTCTGCCCCCGCCTTGGAAGGACACGGACACCAATTTTCACCTGCACAGATAGACTCATAGATAAGATAAGGTTATCAAAGATATGAGAAGAAATCATGTGTACTATGATCCAGACTAACAGCAAAAGAAACTGGGAGCGTAAAACCATGGTATGAACTAATCAGCATGATAAATACAGCTTATATTGCCTCATAAAACTACAATGTAGATAGAAAAAAAGTGACACGGAATACAAAGTAACTTACCAAGAGGAATATGCAATGATAAAAATAAAAACGGGACTGCCAATATTTAGTTTTTCCTGTTTTGCGCACGAGAACACATTTTCAGAAGCCAAAAAAAGGATGGTCAGGTTACTAGCAGACTGAAACTTACTTAGCAACAAGTTAAAAGAGATCTATATTCATAACAATAGCGGGCCTAACATGTTCCTCCATCAGCCCCAAAAAACAAGGTAAATGCATTCGCATATAATCGATCATATGAAGAGCAGTAACACCACCACCATGTGAACTCCAAAAGCAACATATATACCCAAAATAAATGAATATAGACAAACATATATACAAGATATAGCATAAATGCTTCTCTCACGTAGTGACATGACTCTGCATTCTGCAAAATGAACCTGATTTAGTTTAATTTCTAGCAGCTCTGAAAAACATACCAACAGTGGCAGTCGGAGAAGGACTAACAACAACAGCTTGAAACAAATAGAAAAAAACAATAATGGTGTTGCCTGATATTTTATGAAAGTAGACATACTTGTAAACCGAAAGAGAAGCAACCAGAGCTGAAAATTTATATAGTTTACAACAGCCCAAGATACAGATGTTTACACAGGAATTTCAAAGCACATACTCCAAATCACAGAAAAATGATAACATAGGACAAGAAGAATAACATTTACCATCTGGAAGTCCTTGCTCTCAGAAGTACTATCAACAAAATGAGGACGAGCACGGACATCATAAACCGTTGGCCTTCCAGATCTTGAAGCCGTAAAGCGAGTTCCTCCAGGTGTTGCCTGGATGGATGTAATAAAAGTTGTACATAAGTCAGTCCAGTTTTCGGCATAGGCTCCATTCTGAGCTGTGTGCCAATGGAAAAGTACTCTGATGGGGTGAATTCCTTAAATCTTAATAACGATCCTGAGTCTGTGACATGATCAATACATAAGTCTGCTATGTTTGCCACTAAATTTATTTATTAGTGGTCAGAGAAAGACATCTCAGGCGCTCATAACAGATGGATTTAGAAAGCTAAACTCACTTTCAAAAACAAAATATTCATCTGGCAAATGTTTCAGAAGTGATGACTAGGGAAATATGATTAACAGCTTTAATGGCTATGTGCAGAACTTGCTTGCATTGCATCGTCACAAAACTGGTATCTCACTAGCAGATTCTACATACCTCAAGCTTAGCCACAGTCGCTGAAGTCCCAAATATCGCTACTTCCGGGGCGCGCGTGTCCAATGGAATGTGCGGCCGCTGGGGTGTAAGTGATTCGTTCAGAGATTCCCATGACTCGCCGCAGGCTGCTGCATGCCAGCGGTGGCTCCAATTGAAGAAACCAACCCCGAACCACCCACGCCTATGATTCGCATCCTCCTGGTCTTTAATCCTCCGTCTTAATTCTTCCCATTTTACCTCATCATTTTCCCTGCCCTCCAGCCTGACGTCCCGCCTGTTCTGCTCCTGCATTGTCACTGCAAACAGTATTGTAATCAGTTAATAGCGGGTTTAGGGGCCTAACAGGATCCTTGTTTTTCTTTCTGTTTCTTAGCAGTATGGCGATTAGGTTGCATTACATTGTTTAGTTGAGCAAAGATATCCCAATATATAACCAGCATTTGGTTTTCTGAACAGTACTAGCATTTGTAAAACAGAACAAGCTTCCATATACGAGCTAAACTAGCACCAAGGCCATCCACACATAGAACTGAAATTCATCTAATCAACTTCGGAGAAACAAATTTTCGTGGAAATATGATACTGGAAATCCTTTACAGCATTAATAAGTATGAAGGGCATTCAGACAAAGGAAAATGTGACTGATGTCATTAAAAACATATTAAGCTCAACCAAACCACAGAAAAGACTGGAAGAATGATTCATCAACAGCTCATACTCAGTTCACAGTTGTAATTATCACAAGATTAAACAAAAAAAATAGGAATTATACCATACAAACATAAGATGGTTAGATTCATGCGTCAGATTCTATTCACAGATTTGATAATCGAAGCACGGTCCTAAATGACACCAATACCATTCATGAAAGGTGATTAGATGATAGCATACCACAAATCCACGGTATGGTTTTCAAACAGTAGCTAGAGTTACGCGTTCGCGTCAAGTCAGACCAGGACAACGGAACATCGTAAGTCATAACTCAACGCAGCTGAGGTTTTGCATGTGAATCGGGCTCCAATAAGCAAACATATTAGCAGCATAGCGAAATTAACATTCCGGTACATCACGAAACGTCGAAACTATCAAGCACTTCCCACGGACGAACGCGAGGATATATCCGGAGGAGATGCCGGCGGGATACGAGGGGAACTCAAACAGTACCTCAAAATCAAATCCTGGGCAGGGAGGCGATGCTGGAAGGCGGGAGGAGGCCGAAGGCGAAGATATCCGGAGGAGAAGCCAGCGGGAGGGCTCGGCAGAGAAGCCTAGCACGGAGGAGGGGTTGCTCTCGCTCGCTGCCGCCTAAACCCTCGCCGACGCTGCTCCCACGGAGAAGAATATCCAAAGCTCTGGCTCTACCGCCGGCGCTGGGTCTGCGCCGACGCTGCTTCTCGGGGTGGAGGGCTGGAGGAGAGCTCCTCGCTGTAGCAGGGGAGAGCCGGCGCGAGCCGCGAGCCCGCGAGTGGCTCCGGCCTCCGGGGCGAAATGCCTTTGGCAACGAGAAGGAACACGGAAAAGGAAGAGAATTGGGCTAATATAGATCGGGACCCAACAAGATGGGAGAGGCACTGCTGCATCGTTGGCGGCTTGGTGCTAATTCGGATGGGCCCTGGGTCTGGGCTGAATCACTTTCCAACCGACGGACCATGCGAAATCATCAACGTTGAAGTTCCCTAAAAAAAACGGTCGTTGATTCCTCCGACCTACGGGACGCGAATCTTAACGCAAATGTCAGATGTAGATAATCAGCGGGATACGTTATTTAAATAAATTAATCGATTATTTAAATCTTTAAAATATTAGATATGTACAATTGTGTTGCTCGTACCAGACCGTTTCGAGTGAGAGTCCATGTCCCCTTGACTTAGGAGCGAGAAAAAACCCCCTACCCCTGGCGCCAGAGCGGTCGGTTTCCTAACACTACTCGCTTGACATGCTACTCTTAAACTCTGATGAAAGAGTATTTGCATTTGGAAAAAATAAAAATTGATGTGGAAAACATAAGAATTTATTATACAAATACAAATGCAAACATGATGTGCGAATATTGGCATACATGTATCTGAATAAATTTACGGTACCCAGGCTAATTTCAGCAAATTTCAGCCCTATATGCCAGTTATCTAACCAAACGAAACAAGTGGCACGTGTGATCAAACCTATTAACTATTATGCACCAGTAGTATATTTATGTCCACTAGTGTATGGTTGATTTATTTATTGTATGACATGAGTATTATTTCGTGTCAGTTAGTTATAACTGGCCTATATCTTTTACGTAAATTTTCGCTATAAATGTAAGGTTATTTTGTTTTCCCTTGGTTGTAGCCATATTCGAGTAACACATGCTCCAGGTCATATTCGATAACATTTATATTCGTATCCATATTTATTACGAAAATGGAAGCGGGAAGACTACTGCCAAATGTGTTTCCACCCATGTTTATTAGCTACAACTCATCCTTGTGGCATCTAAAGGTCGGTTTAACAATCCTACGCTCACCTTCCTGGTTTGATGCTAATGTATTGTGGTGCACTCCCTTGGTTGCATCTCGAGCCGCACCCAAACCACGCCACTTGTCAACCGGAGAAGGAGAGGAGTGACATGCGATTGGTGGTCGATTGTCACCAAACTGACCTTCAGATGGCACCTCGGACACAACCCCATGGAAATATGGACGGGTGGGCTCGTCTTTTGACAGAATTGGATGGCATTATCAAACGGAGTAAATATATCGCTTTTGTAACGACTAGGCGTAAAAAGTGTCAAGAACTTGTAAATGAGATACTCATGTTAAAAATACAAGACTAAATAGTAAAAAGTGGAATAAACTCTTTTATGGATAAATTTTACATAATTTAGTCGATACAGCGTTCCGCAACTTGTCATACATACCAAAAACCTGGGGCGGACCCAGGTTAAGCCACCCGGTGTCACATGGCACCGGGTCCAAATTGTTTTCCTTCATAAATCTTACATAATTATAGTGTGTGACACCCCTAAATTTAGATCAAAATTATGTATAACTCATATAGTGACACCAGTTTACTTTTGTTCTAGGTCAGCCCTGCCAAAAACCTGGGAGCATAAGGGAATACCTAACCCATCGCTATTTTGACATGGGGCAGTGCTAGCTTACTGTCACCCTCTGCCCACGGATGGTTCTGATCAACATTGTAGTTGTTGAAACGAGCCGCTGGTGAGAGGGAAGAATGCATCAACAGATTCACCAAAGAGAGGGAAGAAGTCACCGCCGATCGAACCGCGCCTGTGACCGTTGCCTACGGCCTATCTGCACCGTCCTCATAAAATCTTGAACTCTGCCCCCACCACCTCGTCTCCGTCGTCCGCACACACGTACACCCCCTTAAGGTCACTGATCGCTGACGCCTCGCTCTATCACACTATCACCCTCTTCGCCATGGCTCCCTAGTGGTTGCGGCGGTGTCACTGGTACCGTCTTGGTGGTGGATGCCATCATCGTGGTGACCCCTCCATCCAGGGTGGTGGCAGTGGTGGTCGAGCTCTCCCTCTACGTTGTCGGAGAGAAAGAAACTAGGGAGAGGAAGGAGGGAGAAGGAAAAAAGGAGGGGTCACCCACAATGCGGTGTGGGTAGAAGACAATGGGGAGGAGATAATCATGATTGGTTAGTCTGCCACGAATAAGCATTTTTTCAATAAAGAGCTTTATTGCTTAAACGGTTAATCTAATGAGGGGACGTGCCCCACAGAACAAATGCTTCCTGCGTGCATGAAAGGAATCTTTTTAAAAGTTGAAAATTCAAAATGAATTATCTCTTAAACCGTTAATTCAATTGACGATCCGTCTTCACTGTTGAGTTTGTCTGATGTTTTGATGAAATATTTTTTTCGTCGTTAGTTGCCAAGTTATTATACTGTAGTTGCCATGCTACTGATAACAGTTACCATCCAAATAGCACACAATTAGCAGGTAATATTTATATGTTTTTCCTCGTAGCGATGATCTATATGTCCAGAGAATGGGTATTTGATCCACTCTAAACACAGAAAATATCACATTAATATCAGGAAAGTCTTACATTAGTGAGTAGTAAAGTTCAAAAAACCTGGCAACTATTTGATTTTGATCCGGTGACCAACATGATTATGCCTGGTAACCAAGTGACTTTAATCTGGTAACTAAGGTCAATTTTTTATCAAAGCATATCAACATGGGATCTACTTTCGAAGATCTCGACGCGATTACGCTAACCGTGAAAACGGATCTGAGTTTTGATTTTCGATTTAAGCGATAAAACATTTTAAAGTTTGAAAACCAATAAATAAGTCCACGCGGTGGGTTGTCTAATTGCCTGCATGCATGGCTAAATTACCATATTTCATCCGTAACCACGAAAGTCTAATATAGGGCACGTGTCCTAGGTAGCACAGTCCTTACTTAAAAGGATTAAGCATTACACCCAATCTCTGCATAACTAGTATGCACCCAGCCGAAATCCAAAAGTTCAAAGAAAACATAAAAGGTAAGAACAGACGCATTACAATCATAAGAAGTAAAAGCATCTGTGCCTAGGGAGGGCCTATCCGACGATCAAGCGACCACCCATGTTGTATAAAAATATCTCTCGCCATCTTTTCGAGTTGTGCACATGCCTTCATAAAGAGGTATTGATAACCCTGCCGTAGTAACGTGGACCACAAACGGAGCGTACTTGCCGCGAATAAGCATAGTAGCTCTCCTCTCATTAGTCATTACATGGATAGAGTACAAAATGTCATCGGCGTTAAGATACTTTGTGTGGGGATGATTCGATGTCTCTTTCCGAATCCGTTGGGCCTCGTTGTTTCACTCCGCGGACTGTCGCCTGCTGCCATCGCCAAGCCCAGGGCGGGTGGCAGGAGACACAACAGTAGGCAGAAGACGAGCCACGCCACCTCCTCCCTGTTTCTGCACGGATGCTTGGTCGCGAGCGCACACACACCAGCGGCCATGGCAAGGCCAGAGGCGCAGCCGAAGCACTGCAGCAAAGAGAGAAAAGAAGAATCACAATATATTACATCCCCGCCTGAAATAAGCACCGAGATACCGCTCGAAATTCACACGCACGTACGTACCCTTAACGCTATCTTGAAAGCACGATCGTGCTTCTCGCGCGTCGATGCGTCGGCCGGAGTTGGGGGTGGAGGCGGCGGAGACCGCCCTTCCTCTAGCAAGCTGCATAGGAGATCTTCTTGCTGCATGGTAAGGTTAGCCCGGGTGCAGGCCTAGGGCTTCCTCTTTTCTGTTTCTGACGCCAGGAAAGAGAAACGGGATCAATGTGCACACATGACCAAATTGGCATTTGAAATAGAGAGACACCAGGCTTGGTAGATTACGAGACGGAGACAGACCCAGACGGGTACGAGACCAAATTGGAAGCACTTCGGAAGCTAGATCGTGGTCGAGCTATTTGAGGCGCGACGTGCGTTTAGTAATCACCTGGGCAGGCCCGTCCCAATCACTGGGCGGGATATATTCTGCTAAGACAGGAACCGGACCCGGATCAAAAACAAATAAACTGGCACTCGTTTTTTTGGATAAAATTTTCATGGACTGTCTAATTCTCACTTGATTTAGATGTAACTAAATTTCAGTCAGTTGCACGTAATTATATATCAATTACAACTCTGATTTCAACACGAAATACAATGCAAATCTAATGGCTAAGTAGTCGACTAAGAACTAACTACATCTTAGTCAGCTATACATAGATTTGACCAACTCCCCAACACAAATCACGACTCAAAATCGAACGGTTAAGGAGGTGAATGAGAATTAACTAAATCTCAATTAGTTACACACACTTGTAAACCATGTGCAACTCATAGACTAGCACGAATAATGACAAAAAATCCAACGTCTAAGGAGCCAACTGAGATTTATTTAATTCTTAGTCGATTTAGAATTAGCAATTTTTTTTCAAATACGGAAGACCTATCGGCTTTGTAGAAGGCCACGGCGACCAGTACAACACGTAGAATAGAAACACACTCACACACCCAACGGCTATCATCTTACAACAAACATTCATAGGAAACACCCGACAAGAACTAGCCTAGCCTAACCTTCAGCATGACTGATGAGGAGTCGGGACACAGAACCTCAAAACCGCATCACTTACGATGTTAGACTATTGAATTCAATGCATACACCAGTCAATTCAACCAAAATTCTGAACAGAGAGTAAGTATCGCTCATAATATTTTAACACTCCCCTCACGTCCAGCCTACATAGACGTTTGATGTGCGTAGTAGAAACTAGAAAGGCCACAATATAATTATTGCATTACTTTAGTGCTGAAGCCTGAATCTCTGGCTGTAAGTTATCTTGAAAGATCATGGAAATCGTGAATAGGAGATTTCGATTACCCCACGGAAATACTCTGTCCGGCGGGTGGACATAGAAATTCTTCCCTATAAGGGTGGAGGGACCAACGAATGCATGTATGCACAGAATCTTTTTCAAATCCGAAAATTTACAAAAAAAAAAATATCTCTTAAAGCGTTACTCGAATTGACTATCTGTTTTCACCATTGTGTTCATCTCGACGAGTACTTTAAAACAAGATCACATCTTAATATGTTTTGATAAAAAAATCGTTGTCAATTGTCAGGTTATAATAATGTAGTTGTCATATTACTAGGTAATAGTTACCATCCAAATAATACACAATTACCATATATTTTACATATTTTTTTATCAAAGCAATGATCTAAATAGTACACAATTACCAGATATTTTACATATTTTTTTGTCAAAGCAATGATCTAAATGTCCATAGAGTGAGTTTTTGATCTACTCTAAATACGTAAAATATGGCATTACCATCAGGAAAGGGTGAGTAGCGAAGTCCAAAAAACCGATAACCGTTTGATTTTAATCTGGTGAACAACATGATTACATGGTGACCAAGTGATTATAAGCTGGTAACTAGGGACGATTTTTTTTCAAAACATATCAACATGAAATCTATTTTTGAAGATCTCGCCGCGACAAATTTAACCGTAAAAATAGATTTGAATTTAATTTACTGTTTAAGAGATAAAACATTTTAAAGTTTGAAAATTAAAAGGAATCTACATGGTTGCATACATGCATTTGTCGTGCCCACGGAAAGCTAATTTGTGGCATTTGCCCTTATTAGAAAGGTCCTTCAAATAATTATGACTAGGGCTTGCATAAATATGGATACCAAAATTTAACTTATCAATCACAAAACCTAAATAAGTTGTACTCAACTATGTGTACTAAAATTAACGTTTAATTTATTAAGCACAACATATAAATAAGATAGACTCAACTATGTGCACCAAAAATTTATGCTAAACAATATACACCACAAGATGATAACAAGAAATATATAATTTCAAACTCGATAGCTATCATAATCTAAATACATAAATAGTGAAGGTCGGATGTAGAGATAACCAAGATATGGGGAGATGACGATGTATCTCGAAATTCACACCCTTGCGGGTGCTACTCTCCGTTAAAGCGGTGTGGAAGCATAATGCTTCTCAATATCCACAACGGATCACTGTATTGTTTCGAGCCTTCCCACCAATATTTAGTGTCTCGATCTATGAGGGGACCATTAAGGGTGGTCGATCACCAAAACCGTACTACATGTCTGAAACAATCTGCATAATTCAATTGGAGGCTCCCAAAACTTTTCCAAAGTTTTACACCACAACATTTGAGCTCCGCGACAACACCAGTTTAGGGCGTACAAACACTCAAACACGCTCTGTGGCACCCAAGAGTAATAAGATTATCAAACTTCATTTTCACGTATCACCGTGAAGAGTCAAACCGATCCATAAAATCCAATGGTAAGAACACACCAAGTGGTCGAACCATTCACTCTCAAATCCCACCAAAATAACTAACATTATGAAGGAGTAAGAGAGAGAGGAAGAACAAATGAGGAGAACACAAAATTTCTCTAAGATCTAGATCCAAACGGTACCCCTCACTTAGAAGAGAGATAGATTGGTGCAATAGTAGATTTAGATCTTCGCTCTCTTTTCCTTTAAATAGATTAAAAAATCATTAGAGAAATAGAGAGATAACAAAGATTTGGAGGTCAACAATGAAGGAGAAACCGTGTTGTAAAAACTTGGAAAAGGTTGAAAACCGTTTGGGAAAGAAGTCCCTTTAAATAGGGCCCCCGAAATCCAACCGTTACGTACATAATTCGTGCTGACCGGTACTATAGTACCGTTTTGATAGGGGTCCTCTAGCGGTACTTCAGTGTGCTGCGGCAATTGCACGACCTTAGGTGGGTACCGTTTTGAACGAGTCCTTAAAAAATTTAAATGCTTGTATCAAGGCCTCCTTAGGTGGGTCAACTTAAAAAAACATGCGTACCACGTGAGTGGAGATCATGGAACGACCTCGCAAAAAATCACAATAGTAAGTTTTGATTCTTTATTTTACATGAAAAAGAGAAACTCTACAGTTTACATTCCGAGATATGAGTGAAAAATGCACACACAAAGATCACCAGTACGGCACTTGTGTATTATGAAGACAGATGCTCCTTTCCGGGTTCTTTTATGTTGTTTTTTGCAGCACACAAATGGGTACATTCATAATTCAATTTTACAAACAACAACTATATGTAACACAACGAACACATACCCAGGAACACCTTCACACACACATTTGCACAGGAGAACCAGGCATTAATTAAATTCCCGGGTACATCATAGCCAGTAAGCATCGTACTATATCATAGGTAAAGAGAAAGTGATCTTAATTTCTTGACACATTGCTCGAAAAAAGAGAGTTGAAGATCGCGTGGCCAACGATTAGAAGAAAACCCCTAAGGCATGTTCTCTATATCACCACTAGTACAACATCCTGCAGGAAAATTGAGATGATTACCTCAAGTTACATCATAAATAAAAACGAAGCTATATATAAGATATTATAAATTACAATTGCGTATACTCTTATCCAGGAATATAGATGTCCAAGAAGCAATATAACGGCAATCACGCTAAAGCAAAGTATCATCAACCAATCAGCATCATCATCACAATCATTGAATCCCATTGATGAAAAAGATAGAGTGGGTGTTGGAGTTTCGATGGCCCGCAATGTAAGGGTGTAGATGACATAGATTGCAAGAAGTGAGAAGGAAAGATATATGAATCGCCCCACATGCATACTTCATTTTTTCTCAACCCTAGAGGTACCAAACAACTGTAACAGCCCAGATTTGGTACCCTAAAATATGGGCCAAATTTTCACTTTTTGTTTTGCATTGCATCATGGCATTCTTATTTAAGTTGCTAACTTCTAAATAAAGCAACAATTGGAACTTAAAAGCTAGGGAAGCAAAACCCTTCCTCACATGTCCAAACTAAAGGCTTTGCCCAAAATGACCAAATAAAATTAACTTGAACTTCCAAATTGTTTAGGAAGTTTCAATCACCCAATTATAATTATTTGGTAAGGGCAAATTCTTAACGAGCAAATAAATAGTTTTGAGAATTCAATTTGGCTTAACTCAATTCCAAATTTTGAAACCAAGTTAAGTTTTCCAAAAATTTCAAATTAAAATTGGGGTAATTCACTTCTATTTTGGAACCAAGTTGAACTCTCCAAGTTCCAAAATAAAAATATGGGGTGCTGCATTATTATAATATGAGACTCCGTAAATATTTCCATAATTTATTGAAATGTTTAAATGCCCCAAATAAATCTATTTTGGAATTTATCAAAAATGCCCTATTTAAAACTCCAAGACCAAATGTGGTGCAAAACATTTCTACTTGCCTCACCAATTTTTGTGGAGCAACTAAGGGTTAAATGGAGTCTATTGGAATTTTTGCATAATTTCTAAAAATGTTTAAATGGCTCGTTTAAATAGCCAAACCCTGCTGTTTTTATTTCTAAAAATGGGAAAAATGAAAAAGGTCAAATGTCTGACAGTGGCCCCCCACTGTCAGTCCCTCTCCTTCCCTCTCCTTCCTCACTGTGCATCGGATGCACTGGTGCCATCCCTGGCGCCATGCCGTTGCCGCCCACCTGCTCCCTGGTGGACGAAGAGGACCCGGACGCTGCCCTCTCTCCTCCCCTTCTTTTTCTGTCGCTCGCTCCCCTGCTCCTTTCCCCGCGCTCGCCCTCTCTCTCTGTGGCCGCCGTGACACCGTGGCCGTCGCCGTGCCTCGCCGCTGCTAGAGCCACCTAGGAGCAAATCGGAGACCGCCGTGAGCCTCGCCGTGACCTCCTCTCCTTGCCCGACCAAGGAATCGCCCCGGGACCGACCGGACCGACGCCTGCTTCCACAACATCGCCGCACCGGCCGAGCTCGGCCGATCTCCCGATCGTCGCCGTCAGCCGCTCCCTCGCCGTCGCCGTTCACGCACGTGGATTCGGGGTGAGCTCCGCCTCTCCTTGGCCTTTTTCCCGCACCCTCTCTCCCCCTCCCGCCGCCGATTCCTGGTCGGCTTCGCCGCCGGTAGCCACCGCAAGCGAGCACCGTGTGCCCGGCCTGGGCGTCGGCCAAAACCGGCCAACAGGCCGGTTGCTTCCGATGCACACCCGGCCCTCACCCCGGCCTGGGCCGGCCACGAGGCCGGCCTGTTCGGTTACTGCCCCGGCCTGGCACCCGGACTGGGCCGGCTCTGAGGCCGGTATCCTCGGCCGCTGTCCCGGCCTACCTTCCGGCCTGGGCCGATTTACAGGCCGGCCCGTACAGTAATATCTGCAATTTTAGAAAATGAAATGAAATGTTAAATAATTCATATCTATTTGAAAAATGCTCCAATTTTGGCAAATCAAATACCAATGTGTTTAGAAAAACATTTCCTAACATTTGGTAGCATTGCCATGCCCTTTTGGTTAAATAATTTTTCTGTTTTTAAGAATTCCTAAAATGGGTTAATTAATACCCCAAATTGGGAAAGTTTATAACTTATTAAATAATTGTCCAAAAATTATGAATTAAATATCAAAGTGATCAACATGTCGAATGCTATCAAACCATACACTTATCATGTCATGATCACAAACTTTTATTTGATGTTATTCATAATTTGGTTAAATGAATTAAATTCAATTATTTAATTAATTTGCTTTTTATTCATCGATACTCTGAAAATTACAAATAAATTACCGAAATGATCGGAAGAACGAAACCTATCCTTTCACGTCATGTTCATGCATAATTGAGCCACTTCTCTAATAATTTGTTAATTTATAAAGAATGTGGTCACTAAGATAAATATGGGGTTGTTTCCAAATAATTGCACTAATTATTTGGCTTCCCATTTAATGTTGCTATTTAATTTATATAATAACATCTTGCATCAATTGGACATGTCATCATGTGATTGAGCATTGCATTTTGAGTTCGTGTGATTTATGCGTGCTTTGTATTTCTTTTGGGTATCGATAGATTCCGGAGTCGAGGGTCTCTCTACTTACCCCGACGAGCAGTACTTCACGCCCGGGCAGCAAGGCAAGAGATAACCTAACCTTCTTGGCATCTAGCATCCTATGTTTATAAACTTATTTTATCCACCATATTATTTGCATGCTATTCAAATGTTTCTTCCGGTCAAATTATATCCTATGAATGCATGTTCTTCCCCGAGCCAATCACATGTATCCCTACCTATGAAACCTAGGGTTGAAGTGATGGCCGAGTTAAAGATAGAATTGTTGTATTCATATGCTTAGTTATGCTTAGACATGCTTAAATAGATGCTTTATGTCCGTTATTGAATTCCATAATTGTTGATGTGATGGAATGATTCGGGCATGGTGGATAATAGAGATGCTTAATTAAAATGCTAAGATGGTTGGGGTGAGTTGCCATCGGGGATGGTGTTTTGCCTCACTCTAGCCCCTAGGTGCGAGTTCTTTACCTCTTGAACCAAGACGAGCGTGCTGCCATTGGTGGGTGTATGGGCGCCTTACTAACCAAATAACTTGTGCGGGCGTATCCAAGGGTCCTCTAGTTTGCTATTTCCATTTGCCGTGTGTGTGAGCGGAAAAAGAAATGTTGAGGATGGTGGTGTTTAGGATGTGGCGATGGGGCAGGGGCTGAGGCTGGGTAAACTTGCCCTGTGGCCACCGATGACTCTTGGATAGTCTCACGCGAGGTAAAGGTTTAACCGCGCCCGCTTGCCGGCCTTCCCCGGAAGAGGGCCACTCAGGTGAGCCGGACGGTACCAATGGGTAAATTAGTACTCCCCTGCAGGTTAATCTTTTCGAAAAGCCGTGTCCACGGTTATGGACAACTTGGGAATAGACGATAAGATCATAGAGAATATTAACCTAATTGATATGGCAGCTAAAGGTTGCATAATCAACGTGTGACAAAGGTTCATTTCCTCGAGGGTGATTCGAGGGGGTGCCTTGGTGGAGATGAGTGGGTTTGGCTACAAGTAGGTTCGCCGAGAACCGAAGATGAAAATGTTACTCTCTTATCCCCTTTTTAAAGTATTCTGAGTAGACGACGCCTTGTGTCTTTTTATGTCTTTTATTTGAAAACTGGCTTTATGCAAAGAAACAAGTACATATACAGCTTTAGAGCCTCCGTCAGTCATTGGGCCTATATCGCCCTACTAAACTTGCGAGTACATCGTACTCAGTCTCTCTTTGCTGCCACTATGATTTTGTGTTTCAGAGGACGACGACACCGAGCAACTAGGTGGATTCTTCGTTGACGTCGACTACTAGTCTGGGGTTCCCAGGTGGCAGCTTGGGACCGTGGAACAAGCTGGCTTGGGTGAATGTTTATTTGTAGGCCTCTTAGGCCATATATTTTGCTTCTTGTTGTTAGACAACACTACCCGCTTCCGCTTGATGAATTGTTGGATCTGTGATCCTTTTGCTTGTAATATTTGTATTCTTCTCGTTATATGAGTTGCTATACTTTTGTGTCGTAGAGTCATGCTTTGTGCCAGCTCTGTTCCACAAGTCTCGATCTTTGTCTTATACATTGATGGTTGTGTCGGATTCATAGCCTCAATGTATAATTCCGGGGTCGGGGCGCTACAAGTTGGTATCAGAGCAGGACTGCCTGTAGGAAACCCGTTCTCTTGGTCGATGTCGAGTCTAGTGAAAATTATTTTAACCTAAAAATGAGTTGTGAAAACCTTCTTAGGATTCTTTTTGCTTCTCATCCAACTCGCTCTACTCTGATTCTTACCTCTATTTGTTTTGTGCTTGGTGTCGATGTTTAGGTTCTCGGGGTTTGGGTTCTTACCGTCCAGTTGTACCTCGAGACCGTTATATCCGTTTGATATCGCCACGAGGACGTGATGTCACCGTGGTTGCCGAAATCTATCTTTGGTGTTTATTGCTTCTTAAATATCTATATCTAGGAGCAACCATTGATCTATCCTAATCTGTCAGAATCGGTTACTAACTTGACATTGTTCCAATTCTTCAGAATGGCTCCTACCCGTCGTGGGGAACATAGCAGCCCTGATCCTCCACCGCCCCCTTCGATGGCGGAGGTTATGATGGCAATTGAACAAAACCGTCTGCGCAATGAGCGGTTGCTCGAGCAGCTGGTCCAGCAAGGGGCCAGGAGGAACACGGACTGCACCACTCTCAACCAGTTCTTGCGGTCCCAACCTCCTACATTCTCTGAAGCTAAGGAGCCGCTTGATGCGGATGATTGGCTTCGGGCTATCGAGCGCAAGTTTGCCGCTCTTCACGTTCCGGCGGCAGAACATGTCAACTTCGCCACCTACCTGCTGGAAGGCGCCGCCGGCTCTTGGTGGGAGAGCCACGTGGCAATGGTCGCCGCTGGCCATGTTGTCACATGGGAGGAGTTCCGCACCGCCTTCCGTGCGGCGTACATCTCCAAGCCCATCCTCGAGCTCAAGAGGCGGGAGTTCCTGGACTTAACCCAGGGACGCATGGACGTCCAAGCCTATGGGCGGGAGTTCAACCACCTCTCCCGTTACGCCCCTCGGGACGTGACGAATGATGAGGACAAGCAATACCTCTTCCGCAAGGGGCTCGCACCTCGTCTCCGATACGAGCTCCTACCCTTCAAGTTCACCTCCTACCAGGAGCTCTACAATAAGGCTCTTACCATGGAGCAGGGTAGGAAGGAGCTGGAGGCTTCTAAGAGGCCAGCTCCAGCTGATCACCAGAGCTCCTCTTCTACTGAAGGCAAGAAGCGCAAGGTATTTGTGCCTTTCAGCACCGTGCCTAAGGCGCCCTTCGCGCCGAAGCCCACCGGGTACCTGTCACCTCCGCCTCGCCCAGCTACTTCGACCTTGGGTGCGGGTGGAAGTGTGTACCACCCTCAGCTGCCTCCACCACCGCAGAGGCCCACTTGTTTCAGCTGTGGCCAGACGGGGCACTTCTCCAGGGAGTGTCCCCAGAAGGCACCGGCTACCTCAGCACCTGCACCCGCTCCCTCTACACCAGCCGCCAAGGCCGTGCCCATCAGCCGTGGTCGCCTAAACCACGTCTCGGCTGAAGGAGTTGAAAGGGACCCTCGTGTTCTTATGGTATGCTTCGAATCAATGATTATCTAGCTTCAGTCTTATTTGATTCTGGAGCATCGCATTCATTCATATCCATATCATATGCACTCATCCGTCAAATACCATTTGAGGATATGGACTCCCCGTTAGGGGTCAAGTCGTCCCTTGTTCTCTCAATAACCTATGGTTTTGGGCAAGAGTCGTTTTGTCTATCACCTTAAGTTATCTCCTTTCTCCTTCCGCCTCTTTGGCATGTCATGTTAGTTAGCTAAATCTATGCAACGAGGAAGATGTGTGTTGTCATGTTCCTTCCTCCCTCTTCCTACTCTAGAATCTCGGGACGAGATTCCTGTAAGGGGGGTAGAATTGTAACAGCCCAGATTTGGTACCCTAAAATATGGGCCAAATTTTCACTTTTTGTTTTGCATTGCATCATGGCATTCTTATTTAAGTTGCTAACTTCTAAATAAAGCAACAATTGGAACTTAAAAGCTAGGGAAGCAAAACCCTTCCTCACATGTCCAAACTAAAGGCTTTGCCCAAAATGACCAAATAAAATTAACTTGAACTTCCAAATTGTTTAGGAAGTTTCAATCACCCAATTATAATTATTTGGTAAGGGCAAATTCTTAACGAGCAAATAAATAGTTTTGAGAATTCAATTTGGCTTAACTCAATTCCAAATTTTGAAACCAAGTTAAGTTTTCCAAAATTTCAAATTAAAATTGGGGTAATTCACTTCTATTTTGGAACCAAGTTGAACTCTCCAAGTTCCAAAATAAAAATATGGGGTGCTGCATTATTATAATATGAGACTCCGTAAATATTTCCATAATTTATTGAAATGTTTAAATGCCCCAAATAAATCTATTTTGGAATTTATCAAAAATGCCCTATTTAAAACTCCAAGACCAAATGTGGTGCAAAACATTTCTACTTGCCTCACCAATTTTTGTGGAGCAACTAAGGGTTAAATGGAGTCTATTGGAATTTTTGCATAATTTCTAAAAATGTTTAAATGGCTCGTTTAAATAGCCAAACCCTGTTGTTTTTATTTCTAAAAATGGGAAAAATGAAAAAGGTCAAATGTCGGACAGTGGCCCCCCACTGTCAGTCCCTCTCCTTCCCTCTCCTTCCTCACTGTGCATCGGATGCACTGGTGCCATCCCTGGCGCCATGCCGTTGCCGCCCACCTGCTCCCTGGTGGACGAAGAGGACCCGGACGCTGCCCTCTCTCCTCCCCTTCTTTTTCTGTCGCTCGCTCCCCTGCTCCTTTCCCCGCGCTCGCCCTCTCTCTCTGTGGCCGCCGTGACACCATGGCCGTCGCCGTGCCTCGCCGCTGCTAGAGCCACCTAGGAGCAAATCGGAGACCGCCGTGAGCCTCGCCGTGACCTCCTCTCCTTGCCCGACCAAGGAATCGCCCCGGGACCGACCGGACCGACGCCTGCTTCCACAACATTGCCGCACCGGCCGAGCTCGGCCGATCTCCCGATCGTCGCCGTCAGCCGCTCCCTCGCCGTCGCCGTTCACGCACGTGGATTCGGGGTGAGCTCCGCCTCTCCTTGGCCTTTTTCCCGCACCCTCTCTCCCCCTCCCGCCGCCGATTCCTGGTCGGCTTCGCCGCCGGTAGCCACCGCAAGCGAGCACCGTGTGCCCGGCCTGGGCGTCGGCCAAAACCGGCCAACAGGCCGGTTGCTTCCGATGCACACCCGACCCTCACCCCGGCCTGGGCCGGCCACGAGGCCGGCCTGTTCGGTTACTGCCCCGGCCTGGCACCCGGACTGGGCCGACTCTGAGGCCGGTATCCTCGGCCGCTGTCCCGGCCTACCTTCCGGCCTGGGCCGATTTACAGGCCGGCCCGTACAGTAATATCTGCAATTTTAGAAAATGAAATGTTAAATAATTCATATCTATTTGAAAAATGCTCCAATTTTGGCAAATCAAATACCAATGTGTTTAGAAAAACATTTCCTAACATTTGGTAGCATTGCCATGCCCTTTTGGTTAAATAATTTTTCTGTTTTTAAGAATTCCTAAAATGGGTTAATTAATACCCCAAATTGGTAAAGTTTATAACTTATTAAATAATTGTCCAAAAATTATGAATTAAATATCAAAGTGATCAACATGTCGAATGCTATCAAACCATACACTTATCATGTCATGATCACAAACTTTTATTTGATGTTATTCATAATTTGGTTAAATGAATTAAATTCAATTATTTAATTAATTTGCTTTTTATTCATCGATACTCCGAAAATTACAAATAAATTACCGAAATGATCGGAAGAACGAAACCTATCCTTTCACGTCATGTTCATGCATAATTGAGCCACTTCTCTAATAATTTGTTAATTTATAAAGAATGTGGTCACTAAGATAAATATGGGGTTGTTTCCAAATAATTGCACTAATTATTTGGCTTCCCATTTAATGTTGCTATTTAATTTATATAATAACATCTTGCATCAATTGGACATGTCATCATGTGATTGAGCATTGCATTTTGAGTTCGTGTGATTTATGCGTGCTTTGTATTTCTTTTGGGTATCGATAGATTCCGGAGTCGAGGGTCTCTCTACTTACCCCGACGAGCAGTACTTCACGCCCGGGCAGCAAGGCAAGAGATAACCTAACCTTCTTGTCATCTAGCATCCTATGTTTATAAACTTATTTTATCCACCATATTATTTGCATGCTATTCAAATGTTTCTTCCGGTCAAATTATATCCTATGAATGCATGTTCTTCCCCGAGCCAATCACATGTATCCCTACCTATGAAACCTAGGGTTGAAGTGATGGCCGAGTTAAAGATAGAATTGTTGTATTCATATGCTTAGTTATGCTTAGACATGCTTAAATAGATGCTTTATGTCCGTTATTGAATTCCATAATTGTTGATGTGATGGAATGATTCGGGCATGGTGGATAATAGAGATGCTTAATTAAAATGCTAAGATGGTTGGGGTGAGTTGCCATCGGGGATGGTGTTTTGCCTCACTCTAGCCCCTAGGTGCGAGTTCTTTACCTCTTGAACCAAGACGAGCGTGCTGCCATTGGTGGGTGTATGGGCGCCTTACTAACCAAATAACTTGTGCGGGCGTATCCAAGGGTCCTCTAGTTTGCTATTTCCATTTGCCGTGTGTGTGAGCGGAAAAAGAAATGTTGAGGATGGTGGTGTTTAGGATGTGGCGATGGGGCAGGGGCTGAGGCTGGGTAAACTTGCCCTGTGGCCACCGATGACTCTTGGATAGTCTCACGCGAGGTAAAGGTTTAACCGCGCCCGCTTGCCGGCCTTCCCCGGAAGAGGGCCACTCAGGTGAGCCGGACGGTACCAATGGGTAAATTAGTACTCCCCTGCAGGGTTAATCTTTTCGAAAAGCCGTGTCCACGGTTATGGACAACTTGGGAATAGACGATAAGATCATAGAGAATATTAACCTAATTGATATGGCAGCTAAAGGTTGCATAATCAACGTGTGACAAAGGTTCATTTCCTCGAGGGTGATTCGAGGGGGTGCCTTGGTGGAGATGAGTGGGTTTGGCTACAAGTAGGTTCGCCGAGAACCGAAGATGAAAATGTTACTCTCTTATCCCCTTTTTAAAGTATTCTGAGTAGACGACGCCTTGTGTCTTTTTATGTCTTTTATTTGAAAACTGGCTTTATGCAAAGAAACAAGTACATATACAGCTTTAGAGCCTCCGTCAGTCATTGGGCCTATATCGCCCTACTAAACTTGCGAGTACATCGTACTCAGTCTCTCTTTGCTGCCACTATGATTTTGTGTTTCAGAGGACGACGACACCGAGCAACTAGGTGGATTCTTCGTTGACGTCGACTACTAGTCTGGGGTTCCCAGGTGGCAGCTTGGGACCGTGGAACAAGCTGGCTTGGGTGAATGTTTATTTGTAGGCCTCTTAGGCCATATATTTTGCTTCTTGTTGTTAGACAACACTACCCGCTTCCGCTTGATGAATTGTTGGATCTGTGATCCTTTTGCTTGTAATATTTGTATTCTTCTCGTTATATGAGTTGCTATACTTTTGTGTCGTAGAGTCATGCTTTGTGCCAGCTCTGTTCCACAAGTCTCGATCTTTGTCTTATACATTGATGGTTGTGTCGGATTCATAGCCTCAATGTATAATTCCGGGGTCGGGGCGCTACAACAACCCAATAGGCAATCCGACACTACCCACTCCCCAAACAACCGCAATTGCAACCAACATCCGACGATCATAATCAGCATGGAGCCATGGTCGAAAAAGGAATATAAGGACCAACGCAGTACCCAGATCGGAAATGTAGACAACTTGCCTCTTATTCCAGATCCGGTCGTCTTCCTGAATCCATAATTATGTTTCTTCCTATTAGTTTCCTTCTATCATTTAGTAGATACTATAGCGTCAAGCCTTATAGACGACATATTCAAGATCTCTTACATGTGACGTGATCATTGCTATTATGTTGTCTTGCTCAACTTCTTGTGTAACATATGAGTTTGTTTATTCAGTGTCATGAGTAAACTCCTTTTCAAAGATCAGCTAGGGCTGGTCAAATGATTTTTTTAGCCCGAGCCAAATCAAAATAAATATAATTTGTACTAATTTTTATACTTATCTAGATCATTTTTAGTATTACAAGTTTAATTTTCTATTTGTTAATTACTCTTGTTCAGTTTATATAGAGGGTATGCATGTATACCTAGGTCAACAATTTTTCCAGTGTGTTATGAATTGTATAACACAAAATATCATTTATAACATCTGAAGTTTCTAATGGTATATTTTTGTAACATATATATTGTATTTTTTTGGTAACATTGATGATATAGGGATACATGTGAGACTTATAAACCGAACCGGAGGGAGTAGAATAGTTTAACTACATAACTGGTAACAATACTAAATATTAATTGGCGTTTAATTACTGAATATCATTGAAAGATATCAAACTCTATTTCATCAGGTCATTTTGTTCAATTTTTTTCTTCAAAGCATAATATATAGTATAATATTTACATATTTATGTAAAGATTTGTAAGCAGAACACATCTAACAAATATCTCAGTAGTGTTTTCTAGTGTATGATTAAGTAACCATATTTATAGGCAACTTTTGGAGTACAAATCGAACCAATAACACTAATTTTTTATGGTCAAAATTTTCTAGCAAGTGAAAAATTAACAAAGTGCAAATGCTCTGTACTTGGTACTTAAACAACATTGTTTAGAGTAATCACCAATTAACATAAAATGTGTGGATTCTAGTATGTCTGTATATGTAAATTTTATTAATTGATATTGTATTGCAAAAAAATATGTTTGTTATCATTTGGTGTACACAAGCCCCTGCCAGTATATATAATTCAAATGTGTTTCATTTAATTAAGAGTCATTTAATAGATTGCCCTTAGAGGCTTGGTACGACTCAGTTTAGGCCACTAGTTCGAAATGATGCTCAGTTTTGCCACTACTTCAGTCGCAGCTGCTATGGCGAGGCCAAACGGCTAGTCTGAAGCAGATTCCGTCTGTAGGCGTTAGTGAAGTGGGTCCACATCTTACAGGTAGGACCGTGTATCGGCGCCAAAAATAACGACCTGAACCCTACCCCCCGATATGTCCGTGCACCACCCCTGCTCCCGAACGTCCACCACCTGCGCCGCCACCACCTACGCCGCTGATACGACTCAAACGTATCTATAATTTTTAAGTGATCCATGCTAGTTTTGTGATATTGTCACATGTTTTTACTGTCATTTATATCATTTTCATGCATTTTGTCGGACTAACCTATTGACAAGATGCCAAGTGCCAGTTCCCTGTTTTTGCTGTCTTTTTGTTTCAGAAATTTACTTCTGGAAATATTCTCGGAATTGGAAGAAAATTTACGGGGAATTTTTATTTGCCACGACGAAGTACCAGACCAAAGGAGAGCTGGAGGGGAGGCCCACAGGGCAGGTGCGCCCCCTGCCGCGGGTCAAGGGTCACCCGCGGGTGGGGCCCGCCCCTGCCCGTGGGACCTCACCTCGGCCCCCTCCGACGCCTATAAATTGCCTTTTACCCTAAAAACATCGAGGCGGCCATTATTTTCCAGAAACTCGACCCCGACGCGCCGTCACCGAAAACCCTAGTTCAGGGTCCAATCTGAAGCTGATCCCGGCACTCTGCCGGAGGGGAGATCGATCCCGGAGGGCTCTTCATCGCCATGCCTTCCTCCGGGATGAGTTGTGAGTAGTCTCACCTTGGACTACGGGTCCATGGCAGTAGGTAGTTGGTAGTCTCTCTCTCTTGTGCTTCATGTCTTATGATCTTGTGAGCTGCCTAACATGATCAAGATCGATTATTGTAATGCTATGTGATGTGTTTGCTGGGATCCGATGGATTATGAAGTTATGTTCAGATTGTGCATGATTCTTATATGAGTGATTTATGTTCTTGCATGCTCTCTGATGTGCGTAGTTACTTTGGCCAAGTGATTGTGTGTATCTCCAAGAGAGGGTATTTATGCTAGATAGTGGGTTCATGCCCCCTTTTGTTCCTGGGCATGAGTGACAGAAACATCTAAGGGCAAGGGTGTGCTGTTGCTACTAAGGGTAAAACAGCGGTGTTAATGTCTCTTTTGATATTAGTATTGCTTAGTTCATGCACTTTACTTAATGCAATTGTGTGTTGCTTGCAACTTAATACCGTTGGGTGACAAGCTGGATAGAGATCCCACGGTGGACTTTTTAGACAAAGACGCAGTTGGACTCAACGGTCTTTGTTCCTTGTCGTGATGCCTCCATAAATATTATCATGTCCTTTTTGTCATAGCTAAATTGGGTTTGTGTCATGATCTTGTCAATTGCCTAGCTGTAATTTGTTCACCCATCACATGCATATTTTATTTACTTGAGAGACTCCACTAGTGAACCCATGGCCCCTGGTCCATCTTTTTACATTGTTTACAACCTCATTTATTTTCTTTTAATCATCATTACTCCTCTGGTCACTTTTCATATTTCATCCAATTAACCGCTTTCTTTTCTGCGAGACCGGAAAAATTGACAACCTTTCCGCCGTTGGGGGCAAAGTATTTTGGTTGAGTGTGTGCAGGTCCACGTCTGTTGAAGGTCAAGCGCCAGAGATCTTCAACATTCACCTCGTTGTTGATTTCAAAGTCCTACTGGTTCGATAAACCTCGGTTCGTTAAACGAGGGAAAACTGCTACTAGCTGCAATTCCGCCTTCGCTTGGGGCACCATCCAACTTATTTTAATACAGCAGCAAGCTCTTTTCTGGCGCCGTTGCCGGGGACTTTGGAGCTACAGCAAGGGGAGTCTCATACTCTCAATCTCTTTACTTTGTTTTTGTCTTGTTTGCTTTATATCTCGTTTAGTTTATTTTCCTGTTTCAAAATTTTAAAACCCAAAAAAATTAGTGTAGTCTTTATTCCTGTCTTGTTATTTTATCTTATCGTTATGTCTTCTACTGAAAACACCAAGTTGTGTGACTTTACTAGCACTAATAACAATGATTTCATATGCTCTCCAATTGCTCCACCCGCTACTAAAGCGGAATCTTATGAAATTAAACCTGCCATGCTAAATCTTGTTATGAAAGAGCAATTTTCTGGTGCTAGTACTGATGATGCCGCCTCTCATTTAAATAACTTTGTTGAGTTATGTGATATGCAAAAGTATAAAGAGGTAGAAAGTGACATCATAAAACTGAAACTTTTCCCTTTCTCTTTGAGAGGGAGAGCACAAGAATGGTTATTGTCTTTGCCTAAAAATAGCATTGATTCTTGGATTAAATGCAAAGATGCTTTTATTGGAAAATATTATCCACCTGCTAAAATCATACAACTAAGGAGTAACATTATGAACTTTAGACAATTTGATAATGAACATGTTGCTCAAGCTTGGGAGAGAATGAAATCTACGGTTAAGAATTGTCCTACGCATTGATTAACTATGTGGATGGTTATCCAAACTTTTTATGCAGGTTTGAATTTTTCTTCAAGGAACCTTTTGGACTCGGCCGCGGGAGGCACCTTCATGTCCACAACATTAGGTGCAGCAACTAAACTCTTGGATGAGATGATGACAAATTATTCACAATGGCACACCGAACGAGCTCCAAGTGGTAAGAAGGTAAATTTTGTCGAGGAAATCTCCTCTTTGAGTGATAAGGTTGATATGATTATGTCTATGCTTGCTACCAATCAGTCCAATATTGATCCTAATAATGTTCCACTTGCTTCATTAATTTCCCAAGAAAAGGATCAAGTTGATGTTAATTTTCTTAATAGAGACAACTTCAACAATAATGCTTATCGAAATAATTTTGGTAGTAACAACTATAAGCCTTATCCTCCCAATAATGGCAACTTTTATGGTAATTCCTATGGTAATCATTATAATCCTAATAAGAATGTGTCCTCTGATCTTTAAAATGTTTTAAAGGAATTTATCACTTCGCAAAAAGCTTTTAACAAACTGGATAGTCTAGTCTCTAAAGTAGACGTTCTTGCTCATGATGTTGAAATTTTGAAAATTAGAACCACTCCAAATCAAGACAAACATACTGAATCTTTAAATGCTATCTCTCTTCAAATTAATTAAATTGAAAGGATGATGGCTCTCTTAAAAGCTAGGTGGGCTAGAGAGGCTGAAGAAGCTAGAATTGCTGAAATGAATAGGAAAATTGTTAAAGTTTATACTATCCAAACCACTAAAGAGGATCCTCCTAGTTTATTTAAAGATGATGAAATTGATTTTGATAATTGCAATCTTACTGAAGTCATTAAGTTCCTACAAAAACTTGCTAAGACACCGGATGCTAGTAAAATAAATCTTGCCTTTACCAAACACATTACCGATGCTCTTATCAAGGCTAGGGAAGAAAAACAAAAGCTTGAAACCTCTATCCCTAGGAAGTTAGAAGATGGTTGGGAACCAACTATTAAGATGAAAATAAATGACTTTGATTGCA
The DNA here is from genome assembly GCA_012064385.1 of Puccinellia tenuiflora. Lineage (NCBI taxonomy): Eukaryota > Viridiplantae > Streptophyta > Magnoliopsida > Poales > Poaceae > Puccinellia > Puccinellia tenuiflora. The sequence continues at coordinate 170,862 of QRDG01000026.1, forward strand.
ATGCTTTATGTGATCTTGGTGCAAGTATTTCTGTTATGCCTAAAAGTTTCTATAATATGCTTGATTTAAATCCTTTGGAAGAGTGCCATTTAATTGTTCATCTTGCTGATTCTTCTAAAAAGAAACCTTTGGGTAGAGTTGATGATGTCCTTATTTTTTTAATGATAATTATGTTCCTGTTGATTTTATTGTTATGGATATTGAGTGCAATGCTTCTTGTCCTATTATTTTGGGAAGACCGTTTTTGAGAACTGTTGGTGCTATTATTGATATGAAATAGGGAAATATAAGGTTTCAGTTCCCCCTTAAAAAAGGGATGGAACACTTCCCTAGAAAGAGAAATAAGTTTACTTTTGAATCAATCATAAGGTCAAGCTATGCTCTTGACGTTGCAAAGGCCTCCGAAAAAACTTGATATTTGGCATTGCACCTAGCTAAAAGGCGTTAAAGAAAAGCGCTTGTTGGGAGGCAACCCATCTTTTATTTTCAGTTTTCTTTTTTGCTTTTCTTGAGTAATGAAGTTATTACCTCTGTAGCAACTTCATTGTATCTTTTTATTTTGGTTTTTTATGCCAAGTTTAGCCTCTAATGCATTGAAAGTGCGAGGTATTGTGTTGCTGTCCAAAAACAGATTCTGTGCGCCTGTTGCACGAAAATCCTAAAATCGCCAGAATTTTATCTTTTTCTGATAATGTTTGACAGAAATCCTGATGCTTTTATCTATCTTTCGTTAGTTTTAAGTTTTTTGATTTGAGCTGCAGAAGTACCTCGAAAAATTCGATCTTTACAGACCGTTCAGATTTTGACAGATTCTGCTTTTATTTTGCATTTGCCTCTTTACCATCGTCATATGTGATACTCTAGGGGTAGAGTGCCACATTGAGGCTTAGTAAACAGTAGCTAATGTCTAATGAAGTTGGTTTGCAATTTGTCATGAGTTGAACACATGTGCATTTTAATTTATGAGCACTAACCCTCTAATCAAATTATGAGAAGTTATGTGTGAAGGGAGTTTTTAAGTTCCAAAGGAGAGGAATATGAAGAAATCGAGGATGGATCAGAGCTCAAGCTTGGGGATGCCCCCATGGCACCCCCTCTGAATATATATCAAGAACTATCAAGAGTCAAAACTTGGGGATGCCCAAGGCATCCCCTCATCTTCATCGACTATCATAAGGTCGTCTTCGTTGAACTTCGTTTTTATCACTTTACTTATTATGTGCTATGCTTGGAGCGTCTTTTTACTTTCAGTTTTGTTAGTTTATTTGCTAGTCATATCTTTGTTGGATACTACCTTTATTTGTGTGGGAGAGAGACACGCTCCGCTTTTTCGTTTGAATACTCTTTTGCTTCGCTTATATCTTTTTGAGTATTCTTAGCTACTGTCTGTTTTCTAGTAAGCTCTCGCTTTTAGCTTTTATCTTGTTTAGAGCTGCTAGTTGTTAAGTTAAACTCTCTTGTTCTTCACTTATACTTGTTGGAGAGTTGTTGTTGAAAAATTGCTTGAATTGTCAATGCGACAAAATGCTGTTTGTGTGATGATAAAATAAAATGAAAAGCCTGCATAGTTTTGTAGATCATGGTGTGGATACTTGATGCTTCTCAACTGTTTTGAGATGTTAAGTTGAATGCTTAAACTTGCTGGTTATTTGAGTGGAATTGATTAGTAAAGAAATATGGTTGAAAGCTTGAAATTGTGTGGTTTTTCATAGTTGTTAATTCATAGTGCTAATCTTTCCATCAAAAGAATTGTTTGGTCAACAAGGGAGATGGTGTAGAGTTTTTATGGTTATGACTGGTAAATGTCTTATGTTGTTCTGTTACCGGTTATTGTTAGATGTTTGCTTCAAACACTTTTTTTTGCTAAGCCTAAAAATTCGTACTGAGTGTATGGTTCACTCGTGCATCCAATCCCCAAAGCCAAAATTTCTTGCCAGCTGAGTCCACCATATCTACCTATGCATGGTATTTCCTACCATTCCAAGTAAATGTGTCATGTGCTACCTTTAAAAATTCAAAATACTTCTTCTTTGTGCCTCTGTTTTTAAGCTCATGAGGGAGCAGTAGAGAGCTAGATATAACTTGTGACGAGCGAGGTCATTTCCCCCCTTTCACCCAGTGTTGATGGATTATGTCTTCACTTGAATCAACCCGATAGCAGCTTAAGCAAAAATATAAATATAACTCACAATTCTCCTCCGCGCAATGCAAATCTGAGAAATCATCCCAAACATTGGACAGTGGTGAAACCAAGGAGAAAGAAGAGCGTACTCGCTCTTCTAAGAACCAGCTGCTCTCACAAGTCTAAAAACCTTACTTGTCATGAGGGACTAGATAGCTTCTGTGTTGTGAAGTCGTTGACGAAAGCATGCATACCTCAAAATCATTTTACTTCTGTTTTAAAAACCAAAAAGCTCTAGCACATGACTAATCCCTGCTTACCTCTGCGAAGGGTCTTTCTTTTACTTTTAATATTGAGTCAGTTTTCCCTTTTTCCTTCTATCTCCACAAAAAGCAAACATCTAGCATTGACCCTGGGTATCGTTGAGCATATTACATTATCAAGATTAAACATGAATCTTTATATTGACTTTATCTATAAGATAAGCCATTGGAAGTTGAAGCTCTTTGCTAATGCTTACATCTTCCTTTGTGTTGATTCTCAAACACTTTTGTCATGGAATTATTATCCGTGTGAATTAGTCAAATATGTTGATCACATTGTTTTCATGTTTTTGACATACTATTTATGAAAGGTTTTGCTTGGATGATTCAACTTGTTTATTCATTGCTTTCTTCCTATCAATTATAGATAATTGTTTTGTATCTATTCATTCACATCCTTTGATTTGCATCACTATCTTGATCAAGAATGTGTTGGTCGCATGTCCCATAAAAAATTATTTGTTATCAGTTACCTACTCGAGGATGAGTAGGAGTTAAGCTTGGGGATGCTGATACGTCTCAAACGTATCTATAATTTTTGAGTGATCCATGCTAGTTTTGTGATATTGTCACATGTTTTACTGTCATTTATATCATTTTTATGCATTTTGTCGGACTAACCTATTGACAAGATGCCAAGTGCCAGTTCCCTGTTTTTGATGTCTTTTTGTTTCAGAAATTTACTTCTGGAAATATTCTCGGAATTGGACGAAAATTTACGGGGAATTTTTATTTGCCACGATGAAGTACCAGACCAAAGGAGAGCTGGAGGGTAGGCCCACAGGGCAGGTGCGCCCCCTGCCGCGGGTCATGGGTCACCCGTGGGTGGGGCCCGCCCCTTCCCGTGGGACCTCACCTCGGCCCCCTCCGACGCCTATAAATTGTCTTTTACCCTAAAAACGTCGAGGCGGCCATTATTTTCCAGAAACTCGACCCCGACGCACCGTCACCGAAAACCCTAGTTCGGGTTCCAATCTGAAGCTGATCCCGGCACTCTGCCGGAGGGGAGATCGATCCCGAAGGGCTCTTCATCGTCATGCCTTCCTCCGGGATGATTTGTGAGTAGTCTCACCTTGGACTACGGGTCCATGGCAGTAGCTAGTTGGTAGTCTCTCTCTCTTGTGCTTCATGTCTTATGATCTTGTGAGCTTCCTAACATGATCAAGATCGATTATTGTAATACTATGTGATGTGTTTGCTGGGATCCGATGGATTATGAAGTTATGTTCAAATTGTGCATGATTCTTATATGAGTAATTTATGTTCTTGCATGCTCTCCGCGGTGGGGGCTCCTGCCTTGCGCCCGGCGGGAGCGCTGGGGCTGGCGAGGTAGAGGAAGTAAGAGGGTTAACTCCAGGGCGAAATGGCGAGCGGCAGCGACCCCAGAGTAGCTGGCGAGGAAAATGTCGGGCCGGAGACCCGCCGCGTCCACGACTGGGTTCCCGAGTGGTAAGTTTGAGCTCGCTTGTGCATTTGAACATTCGATTAGACATGAGACGCCATTGGTTTTAGTTGATTTTGCTATTGGTGTGCTGAATTCGTCTCTGCTTTTTGTGGGTTAGGATGGAATTGCGGTTTGCTTTCTTGGTGAATATTAGAAGGGACCGGTACCTCGTGGATGCAAAGAATAAGAAGAAATTCGTGGGAGGTTTCGATTATCCTTTGCCAATGGATTGCAATTGGAGTTTTAGACAATTTGGGGAGGTAATTTGCAGCCCATATCCTTGGGGTTTGCATGATGAAGTGGAATTCAAATACTACGATGGGGGAAATAAATGGGTGAAAGTTACAAATGATGAAGAGCTCGCTACCATGTTTGCTAAGCATAAGGAGAGAGAGAAATTTCATGTGAGGCTGCAAAATGATGTGGTTGTGCCGGCAGTTGGACCATTCCGGGCAGCACCATGTCGTCGTGATCGCAGCTCCAGCCAGAAAAGTTCAGGTAGTGCACGAGGACGTTCTGGCTCGACAAGCGTGGGGAGCAGCAGAAGGGTCCCTGTTGAAGTGGATCCTGATGAATCCAATTGTGGGGATGAAGAAGACAGGCTATATTCTGATGTTGCTCAGAATTTACGACATGCATCTCGGGCTAAAAACCAAGATGAGGCTGACGCGGTGGGTGTAGACGAAGACAATGCAACTGTGGGTGACGACGAGGACGAAGACGTTCCAGCTGTTGAATGGGACCGTGAGAACCCTCAGATGGAACAAGGTTAAATTTTTTCATCAATGAGTGAGTGTAGAAATACACTTGTGACGTACTGCATCAAGGCGGAACGTACGTTCGAAGTTGTCAAGAGCGATAAAATTCGTTACAGAGTGCACTGTCCAGCTGAGAATTGTCCATGGAGGATGCACGCATCTAAAATGCGAAATAGCACGAATATTCAGGTCAAAGTGAACCCATTTAGGCACAGATGGGTGGCTGAAGAAGTAAAGAAGTGGGTGACCGAAGACAATCAAATAGGTACAAAGCAATTGATGAAGAACATCAAAGAAAAGTTCAAGATAGATTTACCATACATGAGGGTGTTCAATGGTAAAAATCATGCTATGGATTCTATTTATGGTAACTAGCAGGAAAGTTTTGAATTGTTGTATGCATTCAAAGCTGAAGTGGAGAGGACCAGCCCAGGTAGTATTGTAGAAATTGACCACCACACGGTGGAGTACACATTGAAGGGAGTGAGAAGGACCAAGGAATGCTTTAGGAGGATTTTTGTCAGCTTTGAGGCATGTCACCGGGGTTTTTTGGTAGGCTGCATGCCGTATTTGGCTGTTGATGCTACTTTTCTGACAGGGAGGTTTAAAGGCCAGTTAGTGGCAGCTTGTGCAGTTGATGCACACAGTTTCGTATTTCCAGCTTCATATGGTGTGCTGGAGACAGAGTCTGAGGAGAGCTGGACTTGGTTTTTCCAGAATCTGCACCGGGCTATTGGACATCCCAATGGGTTGGTAATTCATACTGATGCCTGCAAGGGTTTAGAAGTGGCCGTGGACAATGTGTTCCCTGGAGTAGAGCATAGGGAATGCATGCGTCACCTTGCTGCAAATTTTGCGAAGAATGATGCTCCAAATGATTTTGATCATGAGGCTCCAAATGATGCTCTAGATGGTTCATGACATTCTGTGGTTGTGAGTTCTGCTAGGTATGTCAATCTTGCCAATAGTAGTACATTTATCACTTGACATTATCTCACTGCCCTTTATGTTTTGTACAGCTCTGTGGTAGTTTCGAAGAAGACTGCCAAAAGGAGAAGAGAAGAAGCAATGAGCACAAGGGTCACAAGGAGAAAAATGGTGGCAAGGGTCACAAGGAGCACAATGGTGGCAAGAAGCACAAGGAGCACAGTGGTGGCAAGTAGCACATGGATAAAAAAGAAGCCCCGACGCGCTTTGTAGATTGAGTTGGAACCAAGTAGAATTTATGAAACATTATGAATGATGTTGTATTATGTTGAGTGATGTTAAACCTATGCTACAACTATGTTTTAATGGTGTTTGGATGATGATGGTACATGTTTTGAGCAAGCCGTGTCAAAATGAGGGCCAAATGGGTGAGTGATTGAAATATGTGAACCAAACTTCAAATTTGATCCAAACTTAAAAATTGACATGCTATTTGGATGTTGCAATGCTTTCCAAACTATGGTGAACTTGCTTGTTCTAACTTGGTCATCAATCTGAGCCCTTTTGCGAAGTACACTCACATTCATGAAAAATGTTCTAAAAAAGAGCTCCAAAGGTAGGGTAAATGGCCTCATTTCTGAGCAAGGTTTTTTCGACCTTGTCTAAATCAGCCAAATAACTTACCTACACATCTATTCTATATATATAGACTATGTGAGGTGGTTTTCCATTTTTGATTTTTTTTAATTTTTTATGCTCATTTCAATGCGACGGAGTTTGAGATGCCAAGATGCATTAATTTTCATCTGAATGTATGTAGACCTTGTTTATCATCTTGAATCGTTAGTATATGACATTATAAGACTATGTGCGTTGGTTTTTCATTTTTTTGATTTTTTTTAATTTTTTATGCTCATTTCAATGCGACGGAGTTTGAGATTGGGCGATATGAGCCAAGATCCATTAATTTTCGTCTGAATGTATGTAGACCTTGTTTATCAACTTGAATCGTTAGTATATGACATTATAAGACTATGTGCGTTGGTTTTTCATTTTTTTAATTTTTATGCTCATTTGAAATTTGGTCAAACCTAAGATTGACCAACATTTAAACAAGTTTGAAACATGAAAATGAAAAACTAAGCCTGGATCCTTCTTAGTCACTCCAAAATGAAGCTTTGGTGAGGTTTTAGAAAATTTCATGTTCCAAATCCAAAACCACTTCTCCTCACTTTGAGTTGAACTCTCTGCAACATCGATCGTGGTAAGTCATTTGTATGAAGGTTTTCTCATTAAAATACATATAGACCAATATTATTATTTTTTATCATAACTATGTCACATAATACGACAATGTGCGCTGGTTTCACATTTTTACGATTTTTTCGAATTATTTGTGCTCATTTTAATGTTTGGTCAAACCTCACAAAAAAACGTTGACCGGCTCAAAATCCACGTTTTATATTTTTTATAGCAACTTAGTTGCATAATACGACAATGTGCGAAAGTTTTATATTTTTTTGATTTTTTTAATTAGTTATGCTCAACCCTAGCTCACTGAAACACTAACCCTAAACCCCGAAAACCCCGAAATCTCTAACCATAAACCCCATCCGAAACCCCTCCCGCTTCCGAACGTTGATCGCTGGTGAGTGAACGGTTGAAATCAGACACGCCGATCCGCATGTGAGCAGGTGACGCGCCGATCCGCGTGTGCGCTCGTTCTGCAATTTGATTGGCTCGTGGGCATGTGACGTGCTGATTGGCTGGATAGATGGGGTTTGGATCAGCCCGCTGGTTCGATCTAAGCCGTTCAATGAGATCCGGTGACCTAGAATGACGCGGTGCATGGAACAAGCGTACGCGCGTCTGACTTTGTGTCCTTCCTGTGTGCTCGCCTCCACGCAGCCGCCCGTTGCATGCATGACCATGCAGGCACCTCGTCGTTTCAGTGGCGAGTCGTCGCATCGCTGCACGGGCCATCAGGCGACGCATCGTTTCAGTGGCTAGTTGGGCGGCGCAGTGAACCGTCGCCTCGTAGCAGCACCGCAGAGGCCACGCGGCGGAATGGATGCCGTCTTGGCGTTAATGGCGACGGCCTCTATGCTCCTTGGACCGGCTTTAAAAAGGCCACCACGGGACCTCTTGAAAGTGCATGGTTGCCCCTATATGTGGTTTTGGTAATTAATGACAATCTCTATGGACTAATGTTTGTATTAAGCTATATTTGTAGGTGTGTCCATAAGCTTTGCTTGATCTCCATATGTTGGAGTCAATGCAAAGGGAAGAAGAAAAGTATGTGTTGATCAAGGCTTAGTGCGTGTTGATCAACACTCAAGTCCAAGTGAAGATATGCCGAAGAGGTGCTTCTCCCATCTTGGTGTATGGGGGAGTAACATGTGATTCTTCATCGAAGGGCAATCAAGAAAGGTGGTTCGTCTTGAGGAGATGAAGATCATCTTCATCGACCTCAAGTGGTTTAATGCGCAAGGCAAAGGTATGATCTTGATAGGGTTTCTATTTTACTGGTCTCATGTTGTTTAGTGGAGAGACTGGGTTATAGGATAGATAGCCGTACTATCAAGAGGGGCTCTCGACCGAGTATCGTGATCGTATCGTCGTAGAGAGCACAAACCATTGCATCCATGCAATCATCCTTATTGATTCTTATTTGTCTCTTATCATGGTGTGGTCTTGGTGCTTGTCGTGCTCGTCATGACAAGGCTAAGTTCACCGAAAATGGTTTTCATATGCGTCTTCTATTGCGGTTTCGGTATTGGAGATTTTGCCGGTTCATCCATGCGGAAGATTTATCTCTTCCATTTGTTTGCAAAATCTCCATTGCTTGTTTACCATTTTCGAAGGTTGCATTTGTCGTCCTCTTTTCAACAAAATTGGTTTCATGTCATTTGGACTTCATTTACAAAAGATATTTCATTTCCGATTTGCGAAATAGAGGTTGATCCTTTCCCCTTTGGTGTTTACAATATATTATTGAACTATGATGTTTCTCTACATAATCTTGTTGTGCTCGATGTGACGATTCCAACGAGTCCAAGATTATCGAAAACGGAGTTCATTTGCAAAAGTTATGGGGTTCTGTTTTCACTGTTTGGATCTGGCCCGGAGATGGTCCGGAGTCTCCGGTCACACCGGAGTCTCCGCCCCAAAGGACCCGGAGTCTCCAGTCCTCTGATTTTCGCTGCCGAATGACTTGCTGTGGAGCGCTACTGGACTGGGTCCGGAGGCACCCCGGAGATGGTCCGGAGTCTCTGGCCCGCCGGAGTCTCCGGCCCAAGGGACCCGGAATCTCCGGCCTCAGGTTTTCTCAGCTCTTTTGCATCTTTTTGGTGCGGTACTGAATAAAGGTCTGGAACATCCCCGGAGAGTGTCCGGAGTCTCCGGCCTGGCCGGAGTCTTCGGCCCTCTGGACCAGAATCTCCGGCCTGTCCTGATGATCCAGTATGCCCGGATCCTGGCCGGAATGTCCGGCCCAGACCGGAGTCTCTGGCCCACTTACACCGGAGTCTCCGGCCTGAGAAGGCTGTAACGGCTAGTTTTTTTTTGGGGGTGGGGGGGGGAGGCTATAAATAGCCTCCTTCTTCCCCAAGAGCTGGCTGCTCACTTTTGCTCAGCTCATTCCCTCTCTCCTCCATTGTTGCCAACCTTGTGAGCTTGATTCCTCTCAATCCCTCAAATGATTCTTGCCCAAATTTAGGAATTCAAGAGAGGAGATCTAGATCTACCATTCCACCAATCAAATTCTCCTCTGAGGGGAACCTAGTGGATCTAGATTTTGGGGTTGCTTTGTGTTCATCCCCTTTGTTCTTCCTCATAAATCCCTCCATAGCATTAGTTGCTTTGGTTGAATTTTAGAGAGAAGGACTTGACCACTTTGTGTGTTATTGCCTCTTGCATTTGTTGTATCGGGTTGTGCTCTCCACGAAGATTCGTGGGATCGAAGTTGAGAAGCTCGTTACTCTTGGGTGCATAGTGTTCCCGAGAGCTTGTGCCTCTTGGGTGCATTGTGTACCCTAGACGGTTGGAGGTGCCGCGAAGACTTCGAGTTGTGAAGCTTCAGCACGATTTGGAGCCCCCAATTGAGTTGTGGGTGTGTGCCCCAAGAAAGTTGTAAAGGCTCCGGATTCCACCTCGAAGGATTCCGATAGTGGAAGGTGAACCAAACCCTTGGGTGCGGTTCATCGGAGAATAGGGTGAGGCCTTTGTGGCATCTTGAGTAGGCCTCTTGTGGCGAGCTCACACCCCTCTAACGAGACGTACTCACTTAACAAGGAGGAACTTAGGAATACATCCTCGTCTCCACGTACCTCAGTTATTTCTATACCCGAGCTTTTACTTATGCAATTTACATTGTGATAGCCTTCGTGCTTGAAGTTCTTTATCTTGCTATCACCTTGTTGCTTGCCTTGCTTAGCATAAGTTGTTGGTGCACATAGGTGAGCCTAGTAATTAGGTTGTTGGCTTGTTAATTTAAACACATAGTTTTATTCCTCAATTATCAAGCCTTAAATTAAAAAGTGTAATCGCCTATTCACCCCCCCCCCTCTAGGCGACATCTCGGCATAGTTTGTTCTTTCACCTCTCCTCACACACACCACCACCGCACCGCTCCTCTCCCTCTCCCTCTCCGTCCACTCGCCACTCGCACAACCAGGATGCACCGCCACGGGCCAGGTTACCAGCCAACGGAGGAGGACCAAGAGCGACGCCGCCGCCTTGACGCGGCTTCATTGCTCCGGTGCCAACGTTCGAACTGAGCGACACCGGATCCAGGGGATCCGGATTGCGGCGGCTAGGGCTGCGGGTACGCAACCACCACGAGCTGCTCCGCCTCGTCCACCCCCGCAGGATGACCGTCGTCCCATGACGGTGGAGGAGGCAGAGCAGCTCGTGCGCGCCTACCTCCCTCTGCCCGCCGACCGTCGCCTGCCGGACGGCTAGCTCGTCAACATCGACAACGTCCCGGTTGCGCCACCCCTCACCGGCCAGGCGAGGCTGGACTACATCCGGGCGATGTGGGACTCGGACGCCGCCGGCGCAGTGACGGAGGAGGAGCGGAGCCGCGTGCCTCCGTTCAACGCGTCAGCACCCTACTGGGACTACATCGTGCGATCCGAGCACGCCCGACGCCTCCACAGCTTCGCCACCACCAGCCGCACTGACGACGTGCCGGCTCCCGTGGAGTCGTCCGACGACGAGGAGGCAGCACCGCCTCCGACCTGCGCCTGTCGTTAATATCGATAACGGCTAGACTTAGGGCTTTTAGGATTCTAGGCAAGTAGTGGTTTCTCCACAAGCCGCGTCAGTCATTAATATCGACGTAGCCGGAGATTTTAACCCTATTTGCCTAGAGACCCATCCATGCATTGGTGATGAGCACTTCACTTTATAAGTGAGCAGTAGCTCGATCAGTGCACCGGGAAAGCCTCTGAGTCTAGGTTTCAATCCATGGAAGGCAAGGCCGGTGAGAATCGCTGGCCTCATCATCCATGGGTTGACAGATAGCGATCGTTGCCCGCCCAAAACGGCCACTTGACAAAAAGGGGTGATCCCAAAGCTCCTGGCTGGGGTTAGGGTTAAGGCTTAGATCGCATATATCCAAATTTATATTTAAAAAATTATATCAAAGTTTGTATTTGAATCATATCAAATTATATCAAGTTTGTATTTGAATCGAAAATTGTATCGAAGTTTGTATTTGAATCGAAAACTGTATCGAAGTTTGTATTTGAATCGAAAATTGTATCGAAGTTTGTATTTGAATCGAAAATTGTATCGAAAATTTTATATTTCAACGAAAAACTGTGTTCAGTGTCCGGCCGTTTAGGGGGTGCCGGTGGGGGAGGGCAAAATAGTTCGGACCCACCTGTCGGAATAACTGAATATCCCTCGGTAAATCTAAATCTATGAGCACAACTAAATGAGCACACGAGTCTATGACCCACTTGTCGGAATCAATCCAACGTTACGACCGTTTAATCAACCAGTATTGGTGACCTATATACTAAATATAGGACACTAATATCTGGTTAATACTCTTTTTCAACTTATAATGAATTGAAAATCATTTCATTTTTCCAACCTTAATATCTCACGGCCTTCTTTTTCGAGTTGTGATTAATCGTCCTTTTCAACTTATAAAAAATAGATAATCATGTCCTAGGTTAGTCTAAATCTACGAGCACAACTAAGTGAGCACACGAGTCTATGACCCACCTGTCGGAATCAATCCAACGTTACGACTGTTTAATCAACCAGTATTGGTGACCTATATCCTAAATATAGGACACTAATATCTGGTTAATCCTCTTTTTCAACTTATAAAAGAATTGAAAATCATTTCATTTTTCCAATCTTGATATCTCACGGCCTTCTTTTTCGAGCTCTGATTAATCGTCCTTTTCAACTTATAAAAAATAGATATCATGTCCTTGGTTAATCTAAATCTATGAGCACAACTAAGTGAGCACACGAGTCTATGACCCACCTGTCGGAATCAATCCAACGTTACGACCGATTAATCAAACATGTCGTGCGCTGGCTATTTTGGTCGTCAGAAACATCGCACAATATCTATTTCTTCGAACGATTTCGCATTTTCACCATTCTGATCAAAAGTGTCGCACAGGAGTTATTTGTCACACTGAATCTTCTGAATTTCCATCTCTTTTCCCTTCTTTCAACCTTTATTCATACAATTTCAAGCTTACAAACTCCTACTACACCCAGCCAGTGCGATTACCATACAATTTCTCCCAAATTCCTACTACAAATTCCTCCCAAATTCATGCCATTCTATACAATTTCAACATTACACCCACTGCGACTAACATACCCCCTACAAATGCCCAAATGCAAATGGGAATTTGTGCTTGATATTCGAGCTTCCTAATCTTCTGGTTCAATCTCCTTAGCTCGTCAGAAACCACTGTATCAATGCTGTAACAGCCTAGATTTGGTACCCTAAAATATGGGCCAAATTTTCACTTTTGCTTTTCCTTTCTTTGCATCATGGCATCCATAAATAATTTGCTTCACATGAAATAACACTTTGGCTTTAATTCTTAATTCAAGGTTGATGAATGTTATTGAACCAACACAATCCAAATTGAAATTCATATTTGTCCAGGAAGTTCTAACAACTTCAAATAGGTTGATTGCAAAAATTAATGCAATTGCAAAATTCGAATAATTAAATAAATACCTAACTTGTCTGTGAGCACTTCCAAATAGTTTACTTATAAATTTTTTTTTAAATGGGCTACAAATTTTATGACAGCTTCTTGAAGTAATAAACTTGCTCTAAAAATTTTCCCAAAATTTTGGAAAGAGTTTAAGTAGCCCAATTAAATGTTTTAAATAAAGGGCAGAGATGAAACTAAAACAAGTTTGTTCTACAAACTTGCTTCAAATGAACTCAAAATTTTACCAGAGCTTCCTTGTGCCAAATGATAATTTTCCACAAAATTTCATCACATTTGGTTTGGCTTAAGTGCTTCAAATAAATAATAGAAGCTGCTGTTTAAAAGAAAACAAAAGGAAAAACTGAAGCGAGGGGGTTTTTGGCAAATTGCCATCGACACGGTGGCGACCGAGGGCACTGGCGCCATGCCGCGCCGCCCTCGTCCTCCCCGCACCCCACAGGCCAGCCCCCCCCCCCCCCCCCCCCCGCTCCTCCTCGTGGTTAAGAAGACCAATGCCGGGCCCTGCTCTCTCCCTCTCATTTCCCTCTCCTCTGCTCCCACGCTCCCTCTCTTCCCGATTTTCTTCCACGGGGCCGGAGCCTCGCCGCCGTGACCAAGATCATCGCTGCCGATTGGGAGCGTCCCGGGAAAATCCACATGCACCAGCAGCTCCGCCGCGTCATCCTCTCCTTCCCCGTCAGAGGAATCGAGCAGGGGCGCCCCCGTTCGTGAGATCGACGTCACCTTCCTCCTCTATGGCCGCCGCGCTCCGAGCAAGCTCGCCACCATCCCCGGCCTTCTCCATCACCGACGTGCACCTCCACGCGGCGAGGGTGAGCTCGCCGTCCTCCGGGACATCCTCGCCCTTCCCCTCTCCCCCTAGGTCTAGCCCGTGCCGACGAGGCCGCCGTCGGTCTCCGCCGTAGCTCATCGTCAGGGGTGTCCCCGGCGTCCATATGGTCTGCAGCGCCGCTCGTAGCCGCCCCGTCGTCCCGCGCACCGAATGCACACCGTAGATCGTCCTAGGAATCCACCTCGTGGACGTGTGCGTGCTCGCCATTGCCGACGGTCACCGCGGCACCGTGCCGGTCGTGGCACTCGCCGGCGTCAAACTGACCCGTGGGCCGCCGCGCCTATGTCGCCGCCTACGTGGCTCGGGCCCCGCCCGTCAGCTTCTGTGGCTGGCCACATCTCGGTGAAAAACATTTCGGGAAGAAATTCTGGAAATTAATAAAAGGGGCAAAATTAGATCCAAACTTTAAAATTCAATATCTTTTGAACCACCATTCGGAAAAATGCAAATAACATGTCAAAATGCTCAGGAAGGAAATGTCTGTCTGTTAATGCCCTTGGTAGAATTATTGGGCCAAAATAAATTGCCTTTATTTAATAAATACAAAAATGGCAGATTTAAATCCCAACTTTAAAAATCCATAACTCTTTGAATATGGCTTCAAAAATTGCAAACAATATCTCAAAATGACCAGGGAATTAATATCTACCTGTTAGTTATGTTTACATGCCAAAATGAATTTTCTAATTTGCTGTTAAATTGAAATAACTAAAATGGCATATTTAAATCAATATTTAGAAAATTCATAAGTTGATAAATACTAGTCCAACAATTGCAAATGATGTATCAAAGTGATCAGCAATTCAAATGCTATCTAGCTACGCTAAGTGCACAGCAAGCAACCAATTTTCCTTTGATGTTATTTTCGATTTGGTTAAAATGAATTAAATTGCATAACCGTCTAAATCATCATTTATTCGTCGGTACTCAGAAAATTACAAATAAAGTACCAAAATGATCGGAAGGACAAACTCAACCCATTCATGTCATGATCATGCATATTTGAGAAACTTCTAAATAATGTGATCAGTTATGAACAATTAGACATTAAGATAAATATGGGGTTGTTTCCAAATAATCGCACGAATTATTTGGCCCTCCATTTAATGTTGCTATTTAAATTATATAATGATATCCTTGCATGAAATTGACATGTCATCATGTGATTGAGCATTGCACTTGTCTGCGTGTGATTTATTTCCTCTTTGTGTTATTTTTGGGTATCGATAGATTCTGGAGTTGAGGTCACCCCGACCTATCCCGACGAGCAGTACTACGCGCCCGGGCAGCAAGGCAAGAGATAACCTAACCTTCTTGGCATCTAGCATCTAGCATCCTATGATTTTATCAATTTATGTTATCCACCATAATATTGCATGCGATTCAAATGTCTCTTTTGATCAATATATAGAGTATCCTATGAATGCATGTTTTTCCCCGAGCCAATCACAGGTATCCCTACCTATGAGCCCTAGAGATGACGTGTTGGCTCGAGACAAATATATAATTGTTGATGTTAATTGCTTAGCTATGCTTAGCCATGCTTAGACAATTTCTAGTAATGTCCGTTGTTAATTCCATAATTGTTGATGTTGATGGAATGATTCGGGCATGGTGGACAATGGTGATGCTTAATTAAAATGCTAAGACGGCTTGGGTGAGTTGCCATCGGGGATGGTGTTTTGCCTCACTCTTGCCCCTAGGTGCGAGTTCTTTACCTCTTGAACTAAGACTGAGCGTGCTTCCGGAGGTGGGGTCATATAGAATCCCCTGTGACCGAATAAATTGTGAGGGGCTTGTCAAGGGTCCTCTAGTTTGCTATTTCCATTTGCGCGTGAGTGTGTGGGTGGAAAAAGGAACGAGGATGGTGGTGTTTAGGATGTGGCCGCGGGCCAGGGCGCTGGGAGCGCTGAACCTGTCCTTCTGCACACTGATGGTCATTGAGTAAGCCTCATGCAATGTAAAGGTCTAACCGCGCCCACTCGTCGGCCTTCCCCGGAAGAGGGCCAATTAGGTGAGCCGGACGGTACCAATGGGTAAACTAGTACACCCCTGCAGGGTTTAATCTTTTCGAAAAGCCGTGTCCGCGGTTATGGACAACTTGGGAATAGACGATAAGACCATAGAGAAACTTAACCTAATTGATATGGCAGCTAAAGGTTGCATAATCAACGTGTGATAAAGGTCCATTTTCTCGAGGGTGATTCGAGGGAGTGCCTTTGGTGGAGATGAGAGATGGTTATGACTACAAGTAGGTTCGATGAGAACCGAATATGAAACGTTTACTATCTTATCCCCTTTTCGAAAACGTTCTGAGTAGACGAATGCCATGTGTCAGTTACGTCTCGGTTTATGAAAATTAGCTTTATGCAAAAGAAATACATATATAGCTTTAGAGCCTCCGTCAGCATTGGGCCTATATCGCCCTACTAAACTTGCGAGTACGTCGTACTCGACGTACTCAGTCTCTCTTTGCTGCCTCTATGATTTTATATTTCAGAGGAGGACGACCCCGAACAGCTAGGTGGGTTCTACGTTGACGTCGACTACTAGTTTGGGGTTCCCAGGTGGCAGCTTGGGACCGTGGAACAAGCTGGCTTGGGTGATGTTTATTGTAGGCCTCTTAGGCCATATATTTGCTTCTTGTTGTTAGACAACACTACCCGCTTCCGCTTGATGAATTGTTGGATCTGTGATCCTTTGATGTGTAATATTTGTATTCTTCTCGTTATATGAGTTGCTATATGTTTTGTGTCGTAGAGTCATGCAATGTGCCAGTTGTTCCACAAGTCTTGATCTCTCTACTATACAGGATAGCTATGTCCGTTGCACATGAGCTTCACTGTATAGTTTTGGGGTCGGGGCGTTACAAGTTGGTATCAGAGCAGGACTGCCTGTAGTAAACCCTTTCTATTGGTCGATGTCGAGTCTAGTGCGTGAAAATTATTTTTAACCTAAAAATGAGTTGTGAAAACCTTCCTAGGATTCTTTTTACTCCTTATCCAATTCACTCTGATCTTGGTGCCATCTTACCTCTATTTGATTTTAACGGTTTTCTGATTGTCGGCAAATTCTAAATCTTTAGGATCAAAGGGTTGGGTTCTACCTTTAGTTACTGGCTAACTTTGCTTGTCTACAAATTCTAAATTCCGAAGAGAAGAAGTATTGCGGATCGTCAATACATTCCTTTGCTTTAGCTAAGATCTTGAACTGAAGGTCCCGGATTGTGCTAGGGCTCTGGTGTAATGATTCATGAGGGTTGTCACCCTTGTGAGCATTATACTATTGTGAGTTCCGGTGCATGAAGCTGATCTTTAACCCAAGATCTTTCCGTTGAACCCTGATGTTAAATTTTCAAACCCCACATCCGGTTGGCACAAATTGAAGTAATCTTCAAACTCGAGGATTGCAGCCGGAATTGTTTTGCTTAACAAAGCTTCCCCCTGTCGCTAGCTTTAGCTAAACTCTCTGTTATGGAACTGTCTAGATCACGACAAAATTGCTCCTAGCAAGTGGTTCCCCAATGTTTGTGATTCCTCCGGTAACACCCGTTTCCTGAGACCCTTTCGACACTAGTTGTCGGAAGAGTGCTAACCAAGGGCATCTGCAATATCTGAGATTGTTGTTAGCCATTCCTTACTCTAAACCTGTTGTCCGACCTATTTCGGTTCGTTGACCGTCAAGTGTATCGTGCATTGGGGTGTTCTGATGCATGTTATCCTTGTGGTTCATCAAGGCATTCCACTTCAGGATGTCAGGAGAAACAACCTCCGGTACCTTGTCCATTCCTCGGACCAGGTCAAAAGATTGTGATTCGCAGAGTAAAAGTCTGTCTAGCTTTGCTCCGTTCCGCCTTGGAGTGTCACACTCTTTTATATCGAGAGGTCGTGCTTAGTCTCATGACGTACTCGATGAAGTGATGCTCTTACCCTTCCATATCCATCTACCTCCGAGCTACTCGGGCTCGAGATTGTTGAGGATGCATATTGAGGTGGTAATCAGATTACTCTTAACAATTGTTATTGTTTTGAAATCCAAGGACTTTGATGGCACTCTTAGCATGATTGGTAGTCATATCATCAAGCCGAGTTTGACTGTGTTGCCAAGTCCCTTTGTTCAGGTGCCACCATCGGTCAATAAGTTATATTCGCGTCGAAACTCCAAGACCACATTTGTTTCGCTTGGAAAAGTAAATTTTTCCTCTCGCAATCTAGCTAGTGTTCTGGAGCTTGACGCTGTGGTCAAGTCTTGAGAATCCTTACCTCTCCTAAACTGTTGTAACTTCTCCCTCGGACATGGCAGGTCTGAAATATCCGCACGTCTAACGAAATCTGAATCTCAAGCAGAAATGATGGTTGGTGTTTCTTAAGAGTATGACGTAGGCCTGGTGTAAATCCAGCAAGTTTGAGGTGGTGGTTGCCCTACTTAACTGGAAGGTCTATTGTGATATCCTCTTGCCCTTTCGTAAAATCCAACCACTCTCCATGAGGATATTGTGCGAACTAGTCTAGAAGTTTCCCTTATGGTCTCTTTGCAATCTTAATGGTCCGACCTCCACTTGATGACCTATTGAAGGCTTTTCCGAAGCCTGATAGTGGTATCTAGAACATCGAGGAGAACATTAACGTGGTGTTGCTAAACATGTCTCTCGGTCATTTCTCCTATCCTCTGCTCGACCTTTGTTTGGTCAAGTTGTTCCTAGTTTTCCTCAATGGCTTATGGTCTTGTGCAAAGTTCATATTTCCAACCCTTGGAGAAAACTGGTATATCACCTTGAACTATCTTCTGTTTCTCGTCGGCACGTCATGCTTGTTATCTTTTCTCTGCAACAAGGAAGATCAACGTGGGATCGAGAAGATCGTTGCAGTTAAGGGTTGTCATGTTTCCCTCCTTCCTCTTCCTACTCTAGGAATCTCGGGGCGAGATTCTTGTAAGGGGGGCAGAATTGTAACAACCCAGATTTGGAACCCTAAAATATGGGCCAAATTTTCACTTTTGCTTTTCCTTTCTTTGCATCATGGCATCCATAAATAATTTGCTTCACATGAAATAACACTTTGGCTTTAATTATTAATTCAAAGTTGATGAATGTTATTGAACCAACACAATCCAAATTGAAATTCATATTTGTCCAGGAAGTTCTAACAACTTCAAATAGGTTGATTGCAAAAATTAATGCAATTGCAAAATTCGAATAATTAAATAAATACCTAACTTGTCTGTGAGCACTTCCAAATAGTTTACACATAAAATGTTTTTTTTAAATGGGCTACAAATTTTATGACAGCTTCTTGAAGTAATAAACTTGCTCTAAAAATTTTTCCCAAAATTTTGGAAAGATTTTAAGTAGCCCAATTAAATGTTTTAAATAAAGGGCAGAGATGAAA
Organism: Puccinellia tenuiflora; assembly: GCA_012064385.1. Taxonomy (NCBI): domain Eukaryota; kingdom Viridiplantae; phylum Streptophyta; class Magnoliopsida; order Poales; family Poaceae; genus Puccinellia; species Puccinellia tenuiflora. Next base: position 189,881 of record QRDG01000026.1, read on the forward strand.
CTAAAACAAGTTTGTTCTACAAACTTGCTTCAAATGAACTCAAAATTTTACCAGAGCTTCCTTGTGCGAAATTGTAATTTTCCACAAAATTTCATCACATTTGGTTTGGCTTAAGTGCTTCAAATAAATAAGAGAAGCTGCTGTTTAAAAGAAAAGAAAAGGAAAAACTGAAGCGAGGGGTTTTTTTGGCAAATTGCCATTGACACGGTGGCGACCGAGGGCACTGGCGCCATGCCGCAGCCGCGCCGCCCTCGTCCTCCCCGCACCCCACGGCCAGCCCCCCCCCCCCCCCCCGCTCCTCCTCGTGGTTAAGAAGACCAATGCCGGGCCCTGCTCTCTCCCTCTCATTTCCCTCTCCTCTACTCCCACGCTCCCTCTCTTCCCGATTTTCTTCCACGGGGCCGGAGCCTCGCCGCCGTGACCAAGATCATCGCCGCCGATTGGGAGCGTCTCGGGAAAATCCACACGCACCAGCAGCTCCGCCGCGTCATCCTCTCCTACCCGTAAGAGGAATCGAGAGGGGCGCCCCCATTCGTGAGATCGACGTCACCTTCCTCCTCTACGGCCGCCGCGCTCCGAGCAAGCTCGCCACCGTCTCCGGCCTTCTCCATCACCGACGTGCACCTCCACGCGATGAGGGTGACCTCGCCGTCCTCCGGGACATCCTCGCCCTTCCCCTCTCCCCCTAGGTCTAGCCCGTGCCGACGAGGCCGTCGTCGGTCTCCGCCGTAGCTCATCGTCAGGGGCGTCCCCGGCGTCCATATGGTCCGCAGCGCCGCTCGTAGCCGCCCCATCATCCCGCGCACCGAATGCACACCGTAGATCGTCCTAGGAATCCACCTCGTGGACGTGTGCGTGCTCGCCATTGCCGACGGTCACCGCGGCACCGTGCCGGTCGTGGCACTCGCCGGGGTCAAACCGACCTGTGGGCCGCCGCGCCTATGTGGCCGCCTACGTGGCTCGGGCCCCGCCCGTCAGCCTCTGTGGCTGGCCACATCTCGGTGAAAAACGTTTCGGGAAGAAATTCTGGAAATTAATAAAAGGGGCAGAATTAGATCCAAACTTTAAAATTCAATATCTTTTGAACCACCATTCGGAAAAATGCAAATAATATGTCAAAATGCTCAGGAAGGAAATGTCTGTCTGTTAATGCCTTTGGTAGAATTATTGGGCCAAAATAAATTGCCTTTATTTAATAAATACAAAAATGGCAGATTTAAATCCCAACTTTAAAAATACATAACTCTTTGAATATGGCTTCAAAAATGGGAGAGGCGTTTTGGTGCCCGGGAGCATATGCTCCCGGTATTTTGGACAAAATTTAAAAAATCAAAAACTTTTCCAAAAATCACGAAAAAAATCATGCACGTATCTGAGTGTTCTACGCACCACCGTGACAAATTTTGCACCGAAACGACATCGTATGCTCCCTGGGGAAAAAAGACAAATGTCTGACAGCAAATGAGATCCGAAAATTTGAATTTGCTGTCAGAAATTTGTCTTTTTTTCCCAGGGATCATACAATGTCGTTTCGGTGCGAAATTTGTCACGGTGGTGCATATTTCTGTTCAAAAATTGCAAACAATATCTCAAAATGACCAGGGAATTAATATCTACCTGTTAGTTATGTTTACATGCCAAAATGAATTTTCTAATTTGCTGTTAAATTGAAATAACTAAAATGGCATATTTAAATCAATATTTAGAAAATTCATAAATTGATAAATACTAGTCCAACAATTGCAAATGATGTATCAAAGTGATCAGCAATTCAAATGCTATCTAGCTACGCTAAGTGCACAGCAAGCAACCAATTTTCCTTTGATGTTATTTTCGATTTGGTTAAAATGAATTAAATTGCATAACCGCCTAAATCATCATTTATTTGTCGGTACTCAGAAAATTACAAATAAAGTACCAAAATGATCGGAAGGACAAACTCAACCCATTCATGTCATGATCATGCATATTTGAGCAACTTCTAAATAATGTGATCAGTTATGAACAATTAGACATTAATATAAATATGGGGTTGTTTCCAAATAATCGCACGAATTATTTGGCCCTCCATTTAATGTTGCTATTTAAATTATATAATGATATCCTTGCATGAAATTGACATGTCATCATGTGATTGAGCATTGCACTTGTCCGCGTGTGATTTATTTGCTCTTTGTGTTATTTTTGGGTATCGATAGATTCCGGAGTTGAGGTCACCCCTACCTATCCCGACGAGCAGTACTACGCGCCCGGGCAGCAAGGCAAGAGATAACCTAACCTTCTTGGCATCTAGCATCCTATGATTTTATCAATTTATGTTATCCACCATAATATTGCATGCGATTCAAATGTCTCTTTTGATCAATATATAGAATATCCTATGAATGCATGTTTTTCCCCGAGCCAATCACAGGTATCCCTACCTATGAGCCCTAGAGATGACGTGTTGGCCCGAGACAAATATATAATTGTTGATGTTAATTGCTTAGCTATGCTTAGCCATGCTTAGACAATTTCTAGTAATGTCCGTTGTTAATTCCATAATTGTTGATGTTGATGGAATGATTCGGGCATGGTGGACAATGGTGATGCTTAATTAAAATGCTAAGACGGCTTGGGTGAGTTGCCATCGGGGATGGTGTTTTGCCTTACTCTTGCCCCTAGGTGCGAGTTATTTACCTCTTGAACCAAGACTGAGCGTGCTTCCGGAGGTGGGGACATATGGAATCCCCTGTGACCGAATAAGTTGTGAGGGGCTTGTCAAGGGTCCTCTAGTTTGCAATTTCCATTTGCGCGTGAGTGTGTGGGTGGAAAAAGGAATGAGGATGGTGGTGTTTAGGATGTGGCCGCGGGGCAGGGCGTTGGGAGCGCTGAACCTGTCCTTCCGCACACTGATGGCCATTGAGTAAGCCTCATGCAATGTAAAGGTCTAACCGCGCCCACTCGCCGGCCTTCCCCGGAAGAGGGCCAATTAGGTGAGTCGGACGGTACCAATGGGTAAACTAGTACACCCCTGCAGGGTTTAATCTTTTCGAAAAGCCGTGTCCACGGTTATGGACAACTTGGGAATAGACGATAAGACCATAGAGAAACTTAACCTAATTGATATGGCATCTAAAGGTTGCATAATCAACGTGTGATAAAGGTCCATTTCCTCGAGGGTGATTCGAGGGAGTGCCTTTAGTGGAGATGAGAGATGGTTATGGCTACAAGTAGGTTCGATGAGAACCGAATATGAAACGTTTACTATCTTATCCCCTTTTCGAAAACGTTCTGAGTAGACGAATGCCATGTGTCAGTTACGTCTCGGTTTATGAAAATTAGCTTTATGCAAAAGAAATACATATATAGCTTTAGAGCCTCCGTCAGCATTGGGCCTATATCGCCCTACTAAACTTGCGAGTACGTCGTACTCAGTCTCTCTTTGCTGCCTCTATGATTTTATATTTCAGAGGAGGAAGACCCCGAACAGCTAGGTGGGTTCTACGTTGACGTCGACTACTAGTTTGGGGTTCCTAGGTGGCAGCTTGGGACCGTGGAACAAGCTGGCTTGGGTGATGTTTATTGTAGGCCTCTTAGGCCATATATTTGCTTCTTGTTGTTAGACAACACTACCCGCTTCCGCTTGATGAATTGTTGGATCTGTGATCCTTTGATGTGTAATATTTGTATTCTTCTCGTTATATGAGTTGCTATATGTTTTGTGTCGTAGAGTCATGCAATGTGCCAGTTGTTCCACAAGTCTTGATCTCTCTACTATACAGGATAGCTATGTCCGTTGCACAGAGCTTCACTGTATAGTTTTGGGGTCGGGGCGTTACAAATGCGTGCTCCGCCCTCGTCTCTTCTTCCGGAGCTCGCGTTGCGGCCAGGTCAAGGATCAATTGGATTGCTCAAGGATGCCGATCCATAAAAGTTGTGAAATTGCCCCGATTCTTACCCCAATCGCGCTGGTGCACACAGTAGAACGGACGATTCTTGTTCCTCGGTGTCTGCGATATCCTCCGGCCAACGTCCATCTGGCTCCGTGGACAGACGAAGATCGGCATCTCCGTGCATGCCGGGATCTCCATCCGCGAGGTGGCGCCGGAGTTAGAAGAAGACATGGAGCTCGATTCGCGAACGCCCGAAGCCGAAGGGGAACTCATCGCGTCCGCGCACGTCACCTGTAGCTGTAGCACACGGCCGCGCCCGACCAGCATCGGCGGCGCTCCCCGTCGACGCCGCCCTCTCGGTCGCCAGCGCCCGGCTCCTAGCTGCCAACCTCTACGCCCGGTTCCTAGCTCGCCGCCCACCTCTGCGCGTGGCCGCCTCCAACCCCGCTTCGCTGATTCTTGCTCCCTGCTGCGAGCTCTGGGGGCGCCGTACGCCGCTTTTATCACAAACGCGGCGCCGGCAACGGTCGACGGGCTGCCATCAGTGTGTGCCCATTTGCTCAGTTTTGTTCTCAGGAACGGTCGACAGGGGGTCCCACAAGCAGTGGCTACAAGCCCGAGTCAACTATCTTGACCAAATGGAGACGGCAAGATTCACGGAATAAGTCCTTGCGCACAGACTAGGGGTAAAACTGAGAACGTTTTGCAACTGAGGGCAAAACTGAGCATATCGACACAACTGATGGCAGAAGGATAATTTGCCCTTTAATTAAACATGAAACTATAGTTAAATATATTTTTGTATAATATGCATGACATCCCAGCAAAAAGAGAATAACATGTTAAATAAAATTATTTCCGTCGGTCACATTCTTTTGTTTCTATGTCTTAAGAGGCGTGTGGTGTGTGTTTTTTCTGCCAATTAACCATTTTATTTTGTAGATATACTCCCCCTACCCCAAAATATACGACGACTTACGTAATGTTTCACAAAACTCTCGAGCCTAAACTATTTTTACTCGATTGGCATAAGAGAAACTCAAGATTAACCTGATATACTTCTGCATGAACGGAGATAGTGCATGAGGCTATATAACGTGCATACAAATAGTTGAGTTCACCCAAGCAAATATTGATCTACTTAACAAAAATGGTACGCGGATAGTCATCAAATAAGAATCATGTGGAGCGCTCATTTAAGCTTTCATCAAAGATGACTCCACAGAGAGGAATACTAGTAATAGGCACACATACTCGGGATTTTATAATTGATGCCATTTACGTTTAGTTGTACTAGAATTACAGGTCTTGTTTATTCTGAAATTATAATCTTTAAGTGAGAGGACTATCTGCTATGTTTTTTTGTGTGTGTCATTTGTGGTATTTTTGACACTCCCCGAGAGGTTCAATTATTTTATCTCATGAACGACTTGGTCGCATATCAATGAATAGATTTACTGGATTATTAATTCTAGATTTCAAAACTTTAGTGGGAGGATTTTGGTACTCCATCAACATACATTTATGGTATTTTTGGACACTCCTACTTCGGGTGAAAATATTTATTTTATTCATTAATGATTGTACTTGATATGGTTATTTATATCTTTTACAATACAAGTCGAAAGGTCTTTGTTGTATAATAACCATCTCATACTAAAGTCGAACATCAGTTCGTCAAAGGATTTAGAGGTTTGATAACTTATTGGTGGAATCATACACTTCAGGAATATTAATTAAAACTATATAAAGTGCATGGAATTATTAACGATGTTTTATGTCTATACCCCACGGTTGAATGGAAGAATACAATTCTTGGTTCTTACCTCGATTATTTGGAAAATCATTACATACTACTATTTGTTCAATACGGAATTATCTATCACATTCACTGTTTATGTTTTATGAGCTGGAAATAAGTTTTCTATTTATATTGTAGTAGTATGGTGTTGGAATGATTATTTACTACACATTCGAGTGGATCAAAATGGCATTTCATATTTTTTATATCGAAAAATGAAAATTGGTGGAAAGTAGGAATTTAATATTTTGTGATGAATGGAGTATTTATTAATAGTCACTTCGGGCACTCGTATGAATAAATACAAAGGAAATCACAAGTTAAACTCCCAACACTAACATGCTTAGGAGAAGTTGTAGGAATTAACATGGATCATCATATCTTGGCTACTATTATCTATTATTTGGGGAAATCACTCTATGTTTTAGAGGGACAACTAAACTTGTATAAAATAGTTAAAGTTGTTACTAATGTTATCTACGGGTGGAAGCAATGCTGGAAGGAATAAACTCAATATGGAAGAATAAAGTTTTGGTACTTATTTTACTAAACAATTGCATTCATATAGGTTGTAAATGGATTTGTTTACAAGACCTTTATTGCAGCATGCTTAGTGGAAATTACAATTCTACGTTTGTTGTTAAATGCTTTACACAAAGGAAATGTTATACTTTGTGGAAATTCTATCTCATATTGGAGATTTTCTCTCTCTGAAATTTAGAGAAGGTGTGGGAACAAAGACATGATTTGCTAACTGGATAATCAGTTCATGTTCTTGGGACAAGCTTCACATCAATGGTATATCAGTTCATAGGGTTTTATTAATGATGGAAGACGATGATATTCAAAGGTTAGTGTGGATTGTTTTGTGTTATTACTATATGTGCTAACTATGTTCTATTGTTTTTTAATATCACATTGATGAAAGTGAAAGCTTGGTTCGGTTCTAACTTTTATATGAAATGTTTTGTATTATTACGATATGTGCTAACTATGTTCTTATTATTTTAATTTTCACATTGCCAAAAGTGGAAGTTTAGTTCGGTTCTAAATTTTATATGAAAGGTATGTTGAAGCTTCCAATGTTTTGGGAGTGAAATTACATAGAGAATGTTTTGATACATTTTTGTATGGAAACATGCAAACTTGTGAAGTATCTTTGATAAACGGAATGATACTCTATGAGGAACTATGTTTGAACTCGTGAGGAAATAGGAAAAATAATTGTCATCCCACAATTATTTTGGGACATTATTCGTGCGACCCGATCTTAGCCATGCCATTGTAATTGTCGCTATTTGATTAGCGCCAAAATCGATTTGTTGCAATTGTTAGCAAGTGTCAAGTGAATCATGGAAAGATTGTTGGAATTACATAATATACTTATTGCTTAATGTCAAGGAAACATGGATTATTCTCTTTGATAGTCATGGTCTTCCGCTACGAGGATACACACTTATGCTACATGTTTTAGCATGACAAATCACATGAAAGGTAATATTATGTTGTTATTTACTAATATACATATTGAGTATTCTTTGTTTATGAAGTATGAATACTTTGATGCATCTTAATAATTGAAGGAATGGTTAAGGGGATTCCTTGGTGAAATTAAGGTCGTGGAAATGTGGATTGTGATAATATGACTCCAAAAGGCACACAGTTTATATGCGACGTGAATACATTGAAGGAAGGAATTATACTCTAACAATGTAATAACATGGAAATAAAATGTTTTTAGTCAAGTGGGAGATGCAAGAATTTGTGGCTTGCAATATCTTATATAACTACTACATTGCCAAGAATTAAACTTCAATATGTAAATATCATGGAAATGACATGGAGTAATTAATCTGGAATTGTATTTAAAGAAATATACTTAAGGAACCTAGTACGACTATACTGAAACATAGTGTATATTAATGTATTGGAATTACATCCGAGAACAGTATGGAGTGGAATGTCAGGTTTTCTCTAGGATTGACTATGTATTGCTATAGCCTGCACATGACTCACACATGCGTGTCTGCGACCTAATTAATTAACAATATTAAACTCGATAACCGGCTGTTAATTATTATAATTGGTTTAACAAGTCACGAGTCTCATCTACTGCTTTAATGCCATCAAACTCATCTTCAGTGAAACCAAATCCTGTGTGGGGCTAATGTTCCATTCTACCGCTTATATGTCACCAAACTCGTCTTCGGGCAAGACCAACTCTATGTCAAAACTATGGTGCAAGGCCCAACATAGTAGATTTATGTTTGAATAGAATATGGGGAGTTCCTACTTTCGTCCCTCTTTGAAACAAAATAGAATTTTGAAGGAAAATGAAATGCGGCAATGCTCATATGATTACTTCCTCCGTTCTAAAAAAGATGTCATTTTTTATCTAAATTTGAATGTATCTAGACACTAAATAGTGGTTAAATACATTTAACTTTAGACAAAGAAATGTCATCTTTTTTGGGACGGAGGTAGTACATATTATGGATATTATGGATGAACTCAATCGTAAGCTCTAGCCTCATGCAAATTTTTATTTGGGAATTTGTAATGCCCCGGGGTTTTCCCCGAATTAGATTTTGTTTGTTTTTCTTTTTCACATCATCATGTCATCATCATCTATCACCTTGCATTTTTTTTGGCAAAATAAAAATCAAAATATTATTTTAGCTAAATTATTTTTGTTTTTGCAAACTAATCCTAGGGTTTAATAAACCCCACCCCTCTCCTTTTCTAATTTTCAAACAAACCCCCCAAAATAATATTGGTACTATTTCGGAAATCTCTTCAAATAAAATAAAGCTTTTGAAATTATTTTCGTAAAAAAACCCTAATTTTGTTTTGCAAATTTTTCCTCTCTTTTTTCTTTTCCCTCTTATCTTTATTTTTCTCTCCTTCTCTCTTTTTCTTTTTCCTCTTTTCTATCTTATCCTTCTCCCTTTTCCAATTTTTATTGGGAAAATCCTTTTTAATCAAAAATGCCGAAGCCATCTCTCTTCTCTCCCTCTCTTCTTCCTTCTGGCCTGCTTTCCTTCCGGCCCAGCAAGAGCCCAACTCCTCCCTCTTGTCGCTTTCTTCCCGTACGAGAGGAGCACGCAGCACGCGTGACCGTGCCGTCACCGAGCTTCCTCCACCATGCCACCGCACCACCGGCGCCACGCTCCTCACTTTCCCCTCCTATAAAGCCACCCCGGAGCCTCCCTCCGAACCCTAGCCTCTCTTCCCTCCAGCCGCCGCCGCCTCTCTCCCTCTCTCTCTTCCTCCCGTGGTCTTCTTTCACCTCACCCCGCACCCATCCCCATCGCTCCCCTGTTCCTCCTCCCGAGCCCGACCTGCTCCCTTGCTCCTCCTCCACCCGAGCACCACCACTGGCCACGCCTCTCCTTCATCCTCGACGACAAGATCGTGCCGGGACGCTCCGGATCGCCACCAAGGACTGCTTCTTCTCCCTTCGGCCGCACGCACGTCGACCACGAGTTCATTGCCATGGTCGTTCCCCAAGCCCGTTCTCATCGCCAGCAGCCTCCCCTCGGTGAGCTGCACATCCTCCTCTTTTTCCCCTCCGGTTCTGTCGCCGTAGCCTCCGATCTGCTCCTTCCCGTTGCTCTGCCCGCTATGAACGCCGTAGCATGAAGCTCCAAGACGCCCCCTTCTGTGCTCTGTTTCACCTCCTGTTACGAGCGCCACAAGCACCAGCACACCCTACGCACAATCAACTCATCCCTAAGCCTCGAGCTCACCCCGGCCGCGCAAAACCAGTAGCGCTCGCTGCGTTTTGTCCGTCGATGTTTCTCTGAACCAAAGTCTGAACCCGTGTGTCAAAAATTCAGTTAACAGCGGCTCCTCTCATTCATATACTATTGGCTTCAGATTCAATCACACACCCGAGCGTAGCCCAGTGGCAGTGCTCCTGCTTTCCTTTCCCAGAAGGCCCAAGTTCGAATCCCACCTACGCCAATATAGGCCAACTCCTTTTATTTTGTTTATTTCTTTTGCAAACCTAACTATATTCATATCTTTTAATCTATAAATCTAAATTAAAAGTGTTATATATGAAAGTTGATCAGAAAATTGTGTAGAATTTAAATATGCCATCTATGCTCATGTTTGCATCATATAGCTTGCATTTTAGTTGTGTTTTGTTTATCACCTAAATAATTAAATATGGAATAGGTGGGTTCTAATTTAATTGTTGACCCGGTTCCATTTAATTTGAGTAGCTCACCCATGCATTGTTTAGACTTGCTAATAACATTTAATTTTGATGGTTAGAAAATAACTTGAACATTATAATTTAAATGTCGGAATCCGGTTCCGTTTAATTTGGCTTAAGTTGCATCTCTCATGTTTTGCCATGTCATGCATGCATTGCATCAACATGCTGGTTCTTTTGCCGTAGAGTAAAATGCATCTTTTCTGTTGTCCAGTGTTTGTTGCTTCTTCGGGATAGGCCGTTGAGTTGATGTGAGCCACGACAGGTTCTGCTACCTCTACCGGATTGCATGCAAGTGATACTCACTTGCTATCTTTGCTTGTTTTCTGTCTCTTACACCTCCTATCTTTTGTTCCTTGCTAGCCTTATATTGCGATGCTTGTGTCTCGATCCTATTTGCATGTTACCTTGCAGCCATGATATAGCCACACCCCCACATCCTATTACCCTGTTGCTTGTTTATCTTGTTGGCCTTGCGAGTCGTAGTGCATGCTTAGGTTGTTTTGCTCGAGTCTTGTTCTAGTTATGCCTTAATATGATAGTTGGGTTAATTCACATGATAATCTTTAATGTTTGGCGATGGGATATAATTAATAAAGATAAGGCACCGGCGGAAGGCCAATCGTGGTGATTTGTTCTGCTAGTGTCGCCTAGGACCCGAGTTCTTGTCCTCTGATCCAAGACTGAGCGCACTACCCACATGTGGGAGGAAATGGGACTCCCCTCGACCTAGTACCGGATCTGCAGCCTTGTCCAGGGCGCCACAAGTAGTTCGGGTGTTTCCATTTGCGCGACGCTTTATTTTGATGCAGGTACGGATGGGACGCCTCCGATACGATGATGGTTACTTACGGTAGGGCTTGCGGTACGTTCGTTTATCGAGTGTGGAAGGAGGGGCAATCGTATGAGTGTTCCCTCCCGACACCGTCCACGCAACGGCTAGGTCCACCTCGGAGCTTCGGCCGGACTTTCAAGGTGGGTCAGACTTAGCTAGGTGGTTCCCTGGACAAGTGTGGTAGTGAAGGAAAGTGTAGCGTCGGATACCCTGCCAGCATACCCCGGAAGTGTGCTAATTGCATGGCGCAAAGGGTTGAAGTGCGTGTGGTTACATTTGTGCACCCCTGCAGGGTTAAATCTTTTCGAAAAGCCGTGTCCGCGGTTATGGACGACTTGGTGATGATGCTGGCTAACAAGATCATAGACAACTTGCACCTGATAATAAATTGATTAGTACGATAGAGCTACTTCAATAATAATTTATAAAATTGCCAACTGTGTGAATGCCTTTGGGCTTGCTGCTCGTAGGATAAACGGGCTGGTAAGGAATTGGCTGGGTATGTTTGGTGTTAGTATAGTTGGTTCCCTATGCGCTCTCTTACCTCCTCTCTATTAGCCGAAAGTTGTAGCGTGTCTCTATAAGTTGTTAGTGCTGCTTGCCGCCGCCTCAATCGCTAACCCTCTTTCCCCGGAATTCCAGCTTTGATATCTTGTGAGTATTACTTACCAGTACTTCTACTAGTACTGACCCTTCGGGGCTGCTATTCCAATGCCGCCAACAGGTTTGAAGTGTGACGACGTTAGCTTGGGAATCCCTCCGGCTTGGCCTGGGCGGGGATATGGTGCCTTCGTTTATCTTCAGGACTCTTAGTCCAATTTGTTTCTTGTCCGTAGCCGGACGCTACCCGCTTCCGTTGTTATTTTGGATCTTTGTATTGTATCTTTGTTCTTGACTCGGTGAGTCGTTGTTGTATATATGTTGTTTTGTGGGTTCCATCGAGAACTATTGTAATGTTATCACAATTCCACCCGCATAACGTGTGTGTTGCGACGTGCACGTTATGCCTGGTGGGCGTCCTTTAGGATCGTTATTATGCGGATTTGGCGGTAGCGCTCAAATCTGTATAGTACCGATCTTGGGGCGTTACAAAGTGGTATCAGAGCTCTGGTTTTTCGATACCCCACGGGTCCAGTCTGCCTGTAGGTTACCGTAGCTAATGGTCGTTGTTTGTAGAGTGTCCAAACTATTTTACTAAAACTTATTTGAAAATATCTCAATAGGACTCTTGTTTATTCCTTATCCCTCTGCTATTCCCCCTCTTACCTTTGTGTGATTTAAATCTTCTCTCTTATCTATCTTCCGGTTATAGCACCTCCGTGGGTTGGACGATATCTATCCTTTTATCCTAATAGGTTCAATCTTGGAAGCAATCTCGACGGAAGGTCATCGCCATCGACGTGAGCGAGAACTTCTTGTTAGTGGTGTCGAGAAGATCTACACGCCGCTCGAAGATTCGATAGTTAACCTTGCCCTTCTTCTCCCCGACGGTAGCGTGGATCTCGGGGCGAGATCCCTTGTTAGTGGTGTCGGTTGTAATGCCCCGGGGTTTTCCCCGAATTAGATTTTGTTTGTTTTTCTTTTTCACATCATCATGTCATCATCATCTATCACCTTGCATTTTTTTTGGCAAAATAAAAATCAAAATATTATTTTAGCTAAATTATTTTTGTTTTTGCAAACTAATCCTAGGGTTTAATAAACCCCACCCCTCTCCTTTTCTAATTTTCAAACAAACCCCCCAAAATAATATTGGTACTATTTCGGAAAATCTCTTCAAATAAAATAAAGCTTTTGAAATTATTTTCGTAAAAAAACCCTAATTTTGTTTTGCAAATTTTTCCTCTCTTTTTTCTTTTCCCTCTTATCTTTATTTTTCTCTCCTTCTCTCTTTTCTTTTTCCTCTTTTCTATCTTATCCTTCTCCCTTTTCCAATTTTTATTGGGAAAATCCTTTTTAATCAAAAATGCCGAAGCCATCTCTCTTCTCTCCCTCTCTTCTTCCTTCTGGCCTGCTTTCCTTCCGGCCCAGCAAGAGTCCAACTCCTCCCTCTTGTCGCTTTCTTCCCGTACGAGAGGAGCACGCAGCACGCGTGACCGTGCCGTCACCGAGCTTCCTCCACCATGCCACCGCACCACCGGCGCCACGCTCCTCACTTTCCCCTCCTATAAAGCCACCCCGGAGCCTCCCTCCGAACCCTAGCCTCTCTTCCCTCCAGCCGCCGCCGCCTCTCTCCCTCTCTTTCTTCCTCCCGTGGTCTTCTTTCACCTCACCCCGCACCCATCCCCATCGCTCCCCTGTTCCTCCTCCCGAGCCCGACCTGCTCCCTTGCTCCTCCTCCACCCGAGCACCACCACTGGCCACGCCTCTCCTTCATCCTCGACGACAAGATCGTGCCGGGACGCTCCGGATCGCCACCAAGGACTGCTTCTTCTCCCTTCGGCCGCACGCACGTCGACCACGAGTTCATTGCCATGGTCGTTCCCCAAGCCCGTTCTCATCGCCAGCAGCCTCCCCTCGGTGAGCTGCACATCCTCCCTCTTTTTCCCCTCCGGTTCTGTCGCCGTAGCCTCCGATCTGCTCCTTCCCGTTGCTCTGCCCGCTATGAACGCCGTAGCATGAAGCTCCAAGACGCCCCCTTCTGTGCTCTGTTTCACCTCCTGTTACGGGCGCCACAAGCACCAGCACACCCTACGCACAATCAACTCATCCCTAAGCCTCGAGCTCACCCCGGCCGCGCAAAACCAGTAGCGCTCGCTGCGTTTTGTCCGTCGATGTTTCTCTGAACCAAAGTCTGAACCCGTGTGTCAAAAATTCAGTTAACAGCGGCTCCTCTCATTCATATACTATTGGCTTCAGATTCAATCACACACCCGAGCGTAGCCCAGTGGCAGTGCTCCTGCTTTCCTTTCCCAGAAGGCCCAAGTTCGAATCCCACCTACGCCAATATAGGCCAACTCCTTTTATTTTGTTTATTTCTTTTGCAAACCTAACTATATTCATATCTTTTAATCTATAAATCTAAATTAAAAGTGTTATATATGAAAGTTGATCAGAAAATTGTGTAGAATTTAAATATGCCATCTATGCTCATGTTTGCATCATATAGCTTGCATTTTAGTTGTGTTTTGTTTATCACCTAAATAATTAAATATGGAATAGGTGGGTTCTAATTTAATTGTTGACCCGGTTCCATTTAATTTTGAGTAGCTCACCCATGCATTGTTTAGACTTGCTAATAACATTTAATTTTGATGGTTAGAAAAATAACTTGAACATTATAATTTAAATGTCGGAATCCGGTTCCGTTTAATTTGGCTTAAGTTGCATCTCTCATGTTTTGCCATGTCATGCATGCATTGCATCAACATGCTGGTTCTTTTGCCGTAGAGTAAAATGCATCTTTTCTGTTGTCCAGTGTTTGTTGCTTCTTCGGGATAGGCCGTTGAGTTGATCTGAGCCACAACAGGTTCTGCTACCTCTACCGGATTGCAGGCAAGTGATATTCACTTGCTATCTTTGCTTGTTTTCTGTCTCTTACACCTCCTATCTTTTGTTCCTTGCTAGCCTTATATTGCGATGCTTGTGTCTCGATCCTATTTGCATGTTACCTTGCAGCCATGATATAGCCACACCCCCACATCCTATTACCCTGTTGCTTGTTTATCTTGTTGGCCTTGCGAGTCGTAGTGCATGCTTAGGTTGTTTTGCTCGAGTCTTGTTCTAGTTATGCCTTAATATGATAGTTGGGTTAATTCACATGATAATCTTTAATGTTTGGCGATGGGATATAATTAATAAAGATAAGGCACCGGCGGAAGGCCAATCGTGGTGATTTGTTCTGCTAGTGTCGCCTAGGACCCGAGTTCTTGTCCTCTGATCCAAGACTGAGCGCACTACCCACATGTGGGAGGAAATGGGACTCCCCTCGACCTAGTACCGGATCAGCAGCCTTGTCCAGGGCGCCACAAGTAGTTCGGGTGTTTCTATTTGCGCGACGCTTTATTTTGATGCAGGTACGGATGGGACACCTCCGATACGATGATGGTTACTTATGGTAGGGCTTGCGGTACGTTCGTTTACCGAGTGTGGAAGGAGGGGCAATCGTATGAGTGTTCCCTCTCGACACCGTCCACGCAACGGCTAGGTCCACCTTGGAGCTTCGGCCGGACTTTCAAGGTGGGTCAGACTTAGCTAGGTGGTTCCCTGGACAAGTGTGGTAGTGAAGGAAAGTGTAGCGTCGGATACCCTGCCAGCATACCCCGGAAGTGTGCTAATTGCATGGCGCAAAGGGTTGAAGTGCGTGTGGTTACATTTGTGCACCCCTGCAGGGTTAAATCTTTTCGAAAAGCCGTGTCCGCGGTTATGGATGACTTGGTGATGATGCTGGCTAACAAGATCATAGACAACTTGCACCTGATAATAAATTGATTAGTAAGATAGAGCTACTTCAATAATAATTTATAAAATTGCCAACTGTGTGAATGCCTTTGGGCTTGCTGCTCGTAGGATAAACGGGCTGGTAAGGAATTGGCTGGGTATGTTTGGTGTTAGTATAGTTGGTTCCCTATGCGCTCTCTTACCTCCTCTCTATTAGCCGAAAGTTGTAGCGTGTCTCTATAAGTTGTTAGTGCTGCTTGTCGCCGCCTCAATCGCTAACCCTCTTTCCCCGGAATTCCAGCTTTGATATCTTGTGAGTATTACTTACCAGTACTTCTACTAGTACTGACCCCTTCGGGGCTGCTATTCCAATGCAGCCAACAGGTTTGAAGTGTGACGACGTTAGCTTGGGAATCCCTCCGGCTTGGCCTGGGCGGGGATATGGTGCCTTCGTTTATCTTCAGGACTCTTAGTCCAATTTGTTTCTTGTCCGTAGCCGGACGCTACCCGCTTCCGTTGTTATTTTGGATCTTTGTATTGTATCTTTGTTCTTGACTCGGTGAGTCGTTGTTGTATATATGTTGTTTTGTGGGTTCCATCGAGAACTATTGTAATGTTATCACAATTCCACCCGCATAACGTGTGTGTTGCGACGTGCACGTTATGCCTGGTGGGCGTCCTTTAGGATCGTTATTATGCGGATTTGGCGGTAGCGCTCAAATCTGTATAGTACCGATCTTGGGGCGTTACAAAGTGGTATCAGAGCTCTGGTTTTTCGATACCCCACGGGTCCAGTCTGCCTGTAGGTTACCGTAGCTAATGGTCGTTGTTTGTAGAGTGTCCAAACTATTTTACTAAAACTTATTTGAAAATATCTCAATAGGACTCTTGTTTATTCCTTATCCCTCTGCTATTCCCCCTCTTACCTTTGTGTGATTTAAATCTTCTCTCTTATCTATCTTCCGGTTATAGCACCTCCGTGGGTTGGACGATATCTATCCTTTTATCCTAATAGGTTCAATCTTGGAAGCAATCTCGACGGAAGGTCATCGCCATCGACGTGAGCGAGAACTTCTTGTTAGTGGTGTCGAGAAGATCTACACGCCGCTCGAAGATTCGATAGTTAACCTTGCCCTTCTTCTCCCCGACGGTAGCGTGGATCTCGGGGCGAGATCCCTTGTTAGTGGTGTCGGTTGTAATGCCCCGGGGTTTTCCCCGAATTAGATTTTGTTTGTTTTTCTTTTTCACATCATCATGTCATCATCATCTATCACCTTGCATTTTTTTGGCAAAATAAAAATCAAAATATTATTTTAGCTAAATTATTTTTGTTTTTGCAAACTAATCCTAGGGTTTAATAAACCCCACCCCTCTCCTTTTCTAATTTTCAAACAAACCCCCCAAAATAATATTGGTACTATTTCGGAAAATCTCTTCAAATAAAATAAAGCTTTTGAAATTATTTTCGTAAAAAAACCCTAATTTTGTTTTGCAAATTTTTCCTCTCTTTTTTCTTTTCCCTCTTATCTTTATTTTTCTCTCCTTCTCTCTTTTTCTTTTTCCTCTTTTCTATCTTATCCTTCTCCCTTTTCCAATTTTTATTGGGAAAATCCTTTTTAATCAAAAATGCCGAAGCCATCTCTCTTCTCTCCCTCTCTTCTTCCTTCTGGCCTGCTTTCCTTCTGGCCCAGCAAGAGCCCAACTCCTCCCTCTTGTCGCTTTCTTCCCGTACGAGAGGAGCACGCAGCACGCGTGACCGTGCCGTCACCGAGCTTCCTCCACCATGCCACCGCACCACCGGCGCCACGCTCCTCACTTTCCCCTCCTATAAAGCCACCCCGGAGCCTCCCTCCGAACCCTAGCCTCTCTTCCCTCCAGCCGCCGCCGCCTCTCTCCCTCTCTCTCTTCCTCCCGTGGTCTTCTTTCACCTCACCCCGCACCCATCCCCATCGCTCCCCTGTTCCTCCTCCCGAGCCCGACCTGCTCCCTTGCTCCTCCTCCACCCGAGCACCACCACTGGCCACGCCTCTCCTTCATCCTCGACGACAAGATCGTGCCGGGACGCTCCGGATCGCCACCAAGGACTGCTTCTTCTCCCTTCGGCCGCACGCACGTCGACCACGAGTTCATTGCCATGGTCGTTCCCCAAGCCCGTTCTCATCGCCAGCAGCCTCCCCTCGGTGAGCTGCACATCCTCCCTCTTTTTCCCCTCCGGTTCTGTCGCCGTAGCCTCCGATCTGCTCCTTCCCGTTGCTCTGCCCGCTATGAACGCCGTAGCATGAAGCTCCAAGACGCCCCCTCCTGTGCTCTGTTTCACCTCCTGTTACGGGCGCCACAAGCACCAGCACACCCTACGCACAATCAACTCATCCCTAAGCCTCGAGCTCACCCCGGCCGCGCAAAACCAGTAGCGCTCGCTGCGTTTTGTCCGTCGATGTTTCTCTGAACCAAAGTCTGAACCCGTGTGTCAAAAATTCAGTTAACAGCGGCTCCTCTCATTCATATACTATTGGCTTCAGATTCAATCACACACCCGAGCGTAGCCCAGTGGCAGTGCTCCTGCTTTCCTTTCCCAGAAGGCCCAAGTTCGAATCCCACCTACGCCAATATAGGCCAACTCCTTTTATTTTGTTTATTTCTTTTGCAAACCTAACTATATTTATATCTTTTAATCTATAAATCTAAATTAAAAGTGTTATATATGAAAGTTGATCAGAAAATTGTGTAGAATTTAAATATGCCATCTATGCTCATGTTTGCATCATATAGCTTGCATTTTAGTTGTGTTTTGTTTATCACCTAAATAATTAAATATGGAATAGGTGGGTTCTAATTTAATTGTTGACCCGGTTCCATTTAATTTTGAGTAGCTCACCCATGCATTGTTTAGACTTGCTAATAACATTTAATTTTGATGGTTAGAAAAATAACTTGAACATTATAATTTAAATGTCGGAATCCGGTTCCGTTTAATTTGGCTTAAGTTGCATCTCTCATGTTTTGCCATGTCATGCATGCATTGCATCAACATGCTGGTTCTTTTGCCGTAGAGTAAAATGCATCTTTTCTGTTGTCCAGTGTTTGTTGCTTCTTCGGGATAGGCCGTTGAGTTGATGTGAGCCACGACAGGTTCTGCTACCTCTACCGGATTGCAGGCAAGTGATACTCACTTGCTATCTTTGCTTGTTTTCTGTCTCTTACACCTCCTATCTTTTGTTCCTTGCTAGCCTTATATTGCGATGCTTGTGTCTCGATCCTATTTGCATGTTACCTTGCAGCCATGATATAGCCACACCCCCACATCCTATTACCCTGTTGCTTGTTTATCTTGTTGGCCTTGCGAGTCGTAGTGCATGCTTAGGTTGTTTTGCTCGAGTCTTGTTCTAGTTATGCCTTAATATGATAGTTGGGTTAATTCACATGATAATCTTTAATGTTTGGCGATGGGATATAATTAATAAAGATAAGGCACCGGCGGAAGGCCAATCGTGGTGATTTGTTCTGCTAGTGTCGCCTAGGACCCGAGTTCTTGTCCTCTGATCCAAGACTGAGCGCACTACCCACATGTGGGAGGAAATGGGACTCCCCTCGACCTAGTACCGGATCTGCAGCCTTGTCCAGGGCGCCACAAGTAGTTCGGGTGTTTCCATTTGCGCGACGCTTTATTTTGATGCAGGTACGGATGGGACGCCTCTGATACGATGATGGTTACTTACGGTAGGGCTTGCGGTATGTTCGTTTATCGAGTGTGGAAGGAGGGGCAATCGTATGAGTGTTCCCTCCCGACACCGTCCACGCAACGGCTAGGTCCACCTCGGAGCTTCGGCCGGACTTTCAAGGTGGGTCAGACTTAGCTAGGTGGTTCCCTGGACAAGTGTGGTAGTGAAGGAAAGTGTAGCGTCGGATACCCTGCCAGCATACCCCGGAAGTGTGCTAATTGCATGGCGCAAAGGGTTGAAGTGCGTGTGGTTACATTTGTGCACCCCTGCAGGGTTAAATCTTTTCGAAAAGCCGTGTCCGCGGTTATGGACGACTTGGTGATGATGCTGGCTAACAAGATCATAGACAACTTGCACCTGATAATAAATTGATTAGTAAGATAGAGCTACTTCAATAATAATTTATAAAATTGCCAACTGTGTGAATGCCTTTGGGCTTGCTGCTCGTAGGATAAACGGGCTGGTAAGGAATTGGCTGGGTATGTTTGGTGTTAGTATAGTTGGTTCCCTATGCGCTCTCTTACCTCCTCTCTATTAGCCGAAAGTTGTAGCGTGTCTCTATAAGTTGTTAGTGCTGCTTGCCGCCGCCTCAATCGCTAACCCTCTTTCCCCGGAATTCCAGCTTTGATATCTTGTGAGTATTACTTGCCAGTACTTCTACTAGTACTGACCCCTTCGGGGCTGCTATTCCAATGCAGCCAACAGGTTTGAAGTGTGACGACGTTAGCTTGGGAATCCCTCCGGCTTGGCCTGGGCGGGGATATGGTGCCTTCGTTTATCTTCAGGACTCTTAGTCCAATTTGTTTCTTGTCCGTAGCCGGACGCTACCCGCTTCCGTTGTTATTTTGGATCTTTGTATTGTATCTTTGTTCTTGACTCGGTGAGTCGTTGTTGTATATATGTTGTTTTGTGGGTTCCATCGAGAACTATTGTAATGTTATCACAATTCCACCCGCATAACGTGTGTGTTGCGACGTGCACGTTATGCCTGGTGGGCGTCCTTTAGGATCGTTATTATGCGGATTTGGCGGTAGCGCTCAAATCTGTATAGTACCGATCTTGGGGCGTTACAGAATTTAAGTGCATCACAATTCATGTTTTTTCGTAGCATCCAAACATCTGTGTCAAACAATTCCTTTGTTGCCTTCACATGGCACCACGAAATTCATGTATTCCAAATATTTTTTACTGCGCCTTGTTCTTATAATTTGACTCCAATTGGAGTCTGCTGTAATCCCGTAGCCCAAGGCGGGCGGGAAGAGAGACAGCAGGAACCAGAACGCGACCGGCGCCACCTCCGCCATGTTCCTGCACGGCCGGATGCCTGGACACAAACCAACATGCAAAGGCGACCGTTGCAAGGCAGCAGGTGTTGCAGAAACTCAGTGGCGGCGCCAGGAAATGGCGCCTGGGTATTCCACCCAAAAAAAAAATTTGCTCTAAATGTAGTATATGAATCAAACATCACAATACTATCAATATATGAATAAAACAAAACTAGCATAACAAAAATAGCAATATTTCAATTTATAAGCCCATAACGACATGAATACATAGGTACCTTTTGACTGATAAAGTGATGATATTCCATCTTACTCCCTCCGTTCCACAATATAAGATGTTTTAGATGTTTCACATGTTGTCTAGATTCGGACTAAAAGAATGGAAAGTGGGTGAACACATACACTAAAACATGTCTAGATACATGTGGTACAAATACGAATGTGGAAAAGGTCTAAAACATCTTATATTATGGAACGGAGGGAGTACATTATAACTTTGCGGTTTCCTTTTTGGAAGAGTTTGATGACATCCTCATCCTTTACTTGCCTGAAGAAATCTCTCTCAACTTTGCGGAGGCGGCGCGGACAAGATTAGGGGCGCGGGTCGGCGGGGGGCAGGGCGCCGCCGCCACGGGCGTGGGACCGTCGCCTGCTCCTGGCTGCATCTGGCCGGCGGCGGTTAGGTCGAGGCCTCGAGGGGAAAAGGAGGCTCTGCGCGATGCGTCCAGGTCCAGCGTCTGTGCGTGTGCGCGATGCGCTGTGGCTCTGCTCGATGCGAATTGCGAGCGACCGAGCGAGCCAAAGAGAGGCAGCGAGATGGGCCGAGCGAGCCAATTTTGGACTGGGCTAAATATGCATTTTTTTTTGCGTCAGAAACTTGGGTATTCCACGGAAGCCAGGGGAATACCCCCAGCGCCGCCCCTGCAGAAACTCTGCAGCGAAAAAAAATAATAATCACACAGAATATATATCCAGACGAAATAGGCCGTAGCCCTGCTATATAAATATAGCAACAACACGATACAACCGACAGTCTCGCAATGCTGGGACGGCAACAAACATACACCCAAAGCAAGGGGAAGAGAAGAAAAGAAGAAAAACACAATGGAGACATAGGCGGATCGACTAAGCGACGGTGACCCGCGACCGTTGCGCCCTCCGAAGAAGTACCACCACACTCCTAGCGTCGAATCGTCGAGTACCAAGCAACACCTTCAAGAAGGGGAGCACTGCTGCCCGGACCATAGGTCCTAGGGTTTCCCCCGGCACACGGATGGAAGCGGACTACGGGTAGCCACGACGCCCTTCAGGAAGGGGAGATGCCACCCACAGGTGGCACCGCGTCGGTGTCAGGCGAGCTTACAAGGATTTCTCCCGAAAAACCCCAATCCACACCCCCGGACGATCTGCTGCATAGGAGCCCCACGAAGACGAAGCCTCGAAGCCACCAGGCTCTCCACCCACCAACTTGCGCCACCACGATCCCGAAGCCACCAACGCCGTCTCACCGAAGAAGCTGTCCGGAGGTCTGCAAGACGAAGATGCGGAAGAAGAATGAACTGGGGTCAGCAGTACCGCGGCCGGCGGGAGGGACCAACCTCCACCGCCGAGGACGGTAATCGACCGGACGAGGCAGCAGAACACACCAATCCCCGTCAGGTCCGGCCGGGCCCAGCGAGCCTGTAAAGCCCCCTCGGGGCACACCAGTCCTAATAGGGTCCAGCCGGGCCCGCAATAGGCCCGTGAAGCTCGCCGCCACGCTGCAATAGGCCGGCCGCCGTCCCCGCTGTCCCCTGCATCCGTCGCCGCACCTTCAGCTGCAGAACAAGCCACAGGTCAGGTCGGCCCGCCACAACCCATATGGGGCCCGTCGGGCCCAGATCTGGGCCGCAGGGCCCGGCCGGCCATCTCCGCTGCTTGCTGTCACTGCCGCACTGCGCCGCCCGCAGGCCGCACGCGTCGCCGCCGTCCTGCCACCACCCGGTCGGGGCCGGGCCGCCGCCGCCCTAGGAACGCCGCCGCCGACGAGGGGGATCCCCGCCTCCACCAAGCTCGACGCGGGGAGAGACGGTCCGCCGCCGCCGGCGCGACCGGGCCACGCCCGGCAGCCTCTGCCGGCGGCAGCGACAGGGGAGAGAAGAGGGAGGGGGGCTAGGCGGGGGGAGGGGCAGGGGGCGCGCCGCCGCCAGCGGGGGCGACGGGCGCGCTCGCACGGGAGAGGGAGGTGCGCTGTTTTCCTCAAGAAGGGTCTTATCCAAGACAGACAGACAGATCGATCGTGATATAGTATGTATTTCCACATGTACATATATGACGCATGTACGTACGTACCCTGAACGCGGTCTTAAAAGCACGATCGCGCTTCTCGCACGTCTGATGCGTGGTCGCCGGAGGATTCCGCAGCGGCGGCCGGAGCCTAGAAGGGATGTGGAGGACTCCCTTCTTCTAGCAAGACGTAGATGAGATCTTCCTTCTCCATATGGCAAGGAGCAAATTGCATAAACCAGCAACTCTTGGGGCAACTTTTGCGCAGACCAGTAACTTGAATTTCGTCCTACCGAGACCACGCATAATAGTAGTGGGTCTGTGGCTGCCATAACATGCTCAAACTGCAAGTTGAAAGGTCAAAGGTACACCACTTGCACCATACCATTGAAATCTCACCTTCTTGTGAGAAAACAAGGGCACAAGGTATCCTAGTCTATTTCTTGCTTTTTACTGTTTATCCGTATATAGTTATATACTTTTCTTGCTTGTCTTATACACTCTCTTGCTTTTTTCTTGTGTAGAGCAATCGACGGTTTCCTAGTGCATTTGTGCCTCCGACTACAAGTGCACACACAACTTCATCTACTACAACAGAAGCTTCACATGCCGTCCCAGCTTCATCTACTACAACACAAGCTGAACCTATATTCACCTCTGTTGCAACTGCTACAAGGCAAACAGGTATCCCTCCGTTGCCCCATTCTCCAACTCCACCGCGCGCACCATGGATTCCACCAAGACAGGCTGCTCCAACAAATGCGCCTCCATATGGACAACAAAGGGGAGAAGGGTATCTAAACTCTAGAATGTATAGCTATTTCACTCCAGGTCTTCATGCTCTGAATCAGCAAGAAGAGGAATGATGTGAAATGTTAGGCGTAATTATGGTGCAAATTTTGTATATGTATGGATGTGCCGAGAGATGCATAACTTTATGATTGTAATCTGAACATTCTGTATGTGCCATGGGACACATATATTTGGTTACTATTGTTACCAAGCCCTATGTAAGCTGGATGAAAATCATATGAATATGTTGGCAACATTTTGTTTAGGTGATCTGATGTCAATTTTTCTTCCTTTTCGAGACCATTGTTACAGTGCCAAATCCGGTGCAAAATGCAGCCTTTGCATGGTAGAAATGCCACGGTGGCTGCCAGGTATGTTGTTAGATGGTTTGATACCATAATTAGAGCTATATGCAACTGATTACCTCTAGAATGACTGGTCTATGCAAAAACGAATTCAAGTCGCTGGTCTGCGCAAAAGTTGCCCCAAGAGTTACTGGTTTATGCAATTTGCTCTATGGCAAGCTAGGCCCGGGAGTTGTTCTGAGGTACACGAAAGAAGTCGGGATCAATATGCACACAAGATCAAATTGGTTTTTTATTTTTTTAGGGTGTATTTTTTTACGTAAGATTTTTTAATATTTTTTTAGGGAAAGTATTTATTTTTCTGAGGGCCGGCTGGCGACGCGTGCGCGTGGGTGGGCTTGTCCAATCTGCCACGCACGAAGCCCTTTTTATTTTCACTTACGGGAGCCCAAAGCCCACTTATCCCAACAGCATTGCACGGCCTCGCTAAAAGAAAACAGCATTGCGCGTTTATATCTTAAGCAGTTGGCTCCTCTTAGAAAAAAGGTAAGCAGCTGGCTCAAATATTCATGGCCAATTCAGAATTCAGTTCATTCACTATACTTTTAGAATTTTATTACGTTGCCGTTATTATATTTGTCGAAATTTTTTACTATACGGTCACTGGTACCTATTATTTTGCTCAAGTTTTTTTGAAAAACCTCTCGAAGTGGGCAGGGCGTTCCGTATAGATAGAATAGAGTTGTCTCAGTTTATTAGTAAAATCGGGCCCAAAAACCGTACAAACTATACAAAGCCCTGTTTATAAGAAAAACAGGGCCAAAAAACCGCACAGACGAGGCGACCTGCTGTCCACACGACGCAAGTCGACCAAACCCACAAACACACACCACCTATCCGGGGCCGCCGTCCCGACGTAGCAACCAGATCGACCCTCGCATTGCCCGAAGAAGATCTAGTCATGGTCGACGAACCCTCTGCCCTCACACTCTTCATCCAGGTTGCCATCAAAATCCATCTGTTCCGGGGTCGCCACCCCGGCGTAGCAACCAGATCAACCTTCACATTACCCGAAGTCAATCCAGTCGGGTCGACGAACCCTTTACCCGCGCAGTCTTCATCTAGGTCACCCCCAGACCCACGCAAACCCACGGCCCTGCCTCATAGAACCGTCGCAGCGTGAGAGATCGAGGTCGCCTCCTCGACGTCCACCGTCGTCTGGGGCCGCCACCCCGAGATACGCCTCCCCCAACCACGGAGCCATCCTGCACATCCACCACGAAGCCGTCGCACCACGAGGGCCAAGAACTCCAAGGCGACGCCTCCAACAAGGTGGTGACACGTCCATCACCGTTGCCCGCCCCCGACGGGGCTTAGGTTTTCACCGGAGAAACTTCGAACCACTTTGCGTCGGACCGGGTCGAGATTCCACAACGACACGATCAAGAAGGAAACAACGCCCAAAGGCGCCGCCATCGTTGGCATAGACCGGAGTCCGTGCAAGCCTTCACCCGCAATTCTTCCCGCCCGCGAAGCTCAAGGAGCGGCCAGATGGGAGCATACCTCCGTCGTCGACCACCGACCTCCTCCAAATGATGCAGCCACCGCGGCACCTCACTCCACAGCAGATGCCATGCCGGCCACACACCTGCCTCAGCCGCTGCTCCGAGGCCGCCGCCACGGCAACCTCCTTCCCGTGAGCGTGTCGTGGTTGGAGGAGTTCTGTAACCTCCCCAACCAGCAACCCACCCATGAAGCTTCTCCGCCCCCCGCGAGCTCAGCGTCGTCGTCGCTCGCACCTCCATCTCGCCGACGCAGCCACGCCCAGCACGAGCCCACGCAGTCCAAGATGCAGCCCGCACGGGCCCAGATGCAGCCGGCGCGCGCCGCCACCGCCGTGCGCCTCCAGCCACCACCTTGCATCGCCGCGCCCGTCCGCTGCCCCCCTCCACGACGCGCCGCCGGCCGAGACGCCGCCTCTCGGTGAGCACTGAGCAGGATGGATGTCAGGACTCGAGCGTCTCCGACATGCCGATCGATAGGAAGGGGAAGAAGTTGGAGCTCGGTGCTCAGATCTACAGCTAAAACAGGTAAAGGTACAGGAAAGCAGATAAGGAAAAATTAGGGTTTTGTATTGGCGTGCCACCCATCCACCCACTCCCACCTCTTTTATATCCAAAGAGGTAGGGCCACGCTTAAGTCTTAAGTAGGATTACAAAAAGGGATGATCACTTAACCCTGGTAAGCAGAGATTACACGCTAATGATACTTAGGTCGCGAAGCGGTATCCACTCATCTCAGCCGTCCGATATTGTCGGATGGCACTGGCGCTCGTCCTTGTCGATTGAGGAGATGCTATCACCTGTCGAGTCCTGACAGTACCCCCTCCCCAACTCAAGACCTCAGGGCTTGAATTCCGGAAAGGTCGAGCGCATGAAGTCGACGTCTTCCCAGGTTGCCTCTTCGGGGGTCATGTCTTCCCATTGCACGAGCCATTGGGGAACTGGTATGTCGTAATCACCTGCAGTACGAGGCACTTGGCGACGCTGTAAGATAGCAACTGGAGTTTGTTTAAGCTTACCCGTAGGAGTGACGAGAGGCAGGTTCGGATTGGGTACTGCGTTTGGCCCGAGATGTTTCTTCAATTGATTAACATGAAACACATCATGGATCTGGGAACCTGCAGGAAGTTGTAATTTGTATGCTCGGTGACCCACAGCTTGCAGGACCCTGAAGGGGCCATACCACTTGGACGCCAATTTCAGAGGATTGCCCTTTCCCAGCGCCTGCTCTCGATGTGGTTGCATCTTAAGGTAAACCATGTCGCCCACTTGGAAGGACCTGTCTGTGCGCTTCTTGTCTGCATGTTTCTTCATGACAGATAGAGCGTGAGCTAAATTCTGCTGCAGTGTGGTCACCATGTGTTGTTTGTCAGCTATAGTGATCTGAGCTTCATGTGACAGAGTCTCGGTCTCAGGAGAGAGCGAACTTGTGAGCAGAGGAGGTGGGTATTCATACAATGCTTCAAAGGGAGACATTTTGATTGCCGTGTGATAGCTGCAGTTGTACCACCACTCAGCAGTAGGCAGCCAGTCAACCCATTTCTTTGGTTCAGAGAACGTCATGCACCGCAGGTACTGCTCGAGGCACTGGTTGACTCGTTCCGTTTGCCCATCACTTTCTGGATGATATGCTGTGGAGTAATGGAGAGAAATTTTCATGGCCGAGAAGAGTTCTTTCCATAGTTTGCTCGTAAAGATTCTGTCCCTATCACTTGTGATGGCTATGGGAGGACCATGGAGCTTCACAATATTGTCCATGAATAGATCTGCTACCTTAGATACTGTGTATGGATGGGATAATGCCAAGAAATGTGCATATTTTGTCAATCTGTCAACAATTACCAGAATGACATCTTTGCCTTTAGATTTGGGTAGTCCCTCAATGAAATCCATGCTGATTTGTGACCACTTAGCTGCAGGAATAGGTAAGGGATCAAGCAAACCTGGGTACTGAATTTTTTCTGTCTTGGAGATTTGGCATACAGGACACTCAGCCACTTTTGTATTGATGAATTCCTTCATTTTCGGCCAATAAAATAGCTGCTTGATTTTTTGGAATGTGACTCGAGACCCAGAGTGACCCCCAAACACAGAAGAGTGGAAGGAGTCAAAGATCTTGTCCCTAAGGTTGGAGGACTTGCCTATGTATAGTCTGCCTTTATACCTGAGGACTCCAGATTGAAGGGAAAAATTGGTGTGGCCTTCGGTGGATAGAGCAAGTTCTTGTAGCAGTTGCTTGCAGAGATCATCATCAGCATAGGAATCAGTAATGTCCACTGTCCAAGCAGGTACAGCTATTGTTATTGCTGAACAGGCACCCATAGTATTGTTCCCCTGTAAGTTATCTTCATCACATTGGAACTGTCTGGAGAGAGCATCAGCTGCTGTGTTCTCACAACCCTTTTTGTATTCCACTTCAAAATCGAATTCTAGCAGCTTTAGCATTAACTTGTGCTGTATTCCTTCTAGCAACCTTTGACTAGCTATGTATTTAAGACTGCTCTGGTCTGTTCTAATCAGTAGCTTGTTTCCCAGGAAATAGTGGCGCCATTTCTTGAGGGCCTCTAGAATCGCCATTGCTTCTTTTTCATATATGGATTTGGTCATGTTTTGAGGACCAAGACATTTGCTAAAGTAAGCTAGAGGACGTCCTTCTTGCATTAGCACAGCTCCCAACCCAGTGGCACAAGCATCTGTTTCCAATGTGAAAGGGAGGGAGAAATTTGGCAGAGCCAACATTGGGGGTTTAGACATTGTTTCCTTCAATGTGTCAAAGGCAGCCTGTTGCAAAGGACCCCAATGAAAAGCATCCTTCTTGAGAATGGCATAGAGAGGTTGACAGATTATTGCATACATGCTGACATAGCGTCTGTAATACCCAGTGAAGCCCAAGAACCCTCTAAGCTGTTTAAGAGTCTTTGGTGTTTTCCAGTTGGTAATTGCTTGTATTTTGGAGGGATCTGTCTGAACTCCTGACCCAGTGATTATGTTGCCGAGATAAGCCACTTGAGGCTGTCCAAAAGCACATTTGGAGAGTTTTGCCTTGAGGTTGTGCTCTCTGAATATTGTCAGTACTAGGTGCAAGTGTTTGGTGTGTTCTTCCAGTGACTTGCTATACACCAATATGTCATCGAAGAAAACCAAAACAAATTGCCTCAGATATTTAGAGAAGAGTTTGTTCATTAGTCCCTGGAATGTGGCAGGAGCATTGCACAATCCGAAGGGCATGACCATGAATTCATAATGCCCCAAGTGTGTGGAAAAGGCTGTCTTTGGGATGTCTT
This sequence comes from Puccinellia tenuiflora, assembly GCA_012064385.1. Taxonomy (NCBI): domain Eukaryota; kingdom Viridiplantae; phylum Streptophyta; class Magnoliopsida; order Poales; family Poaceae; genus Puccinellia; species Puccinellia tenuiflora. The sequence continues at coordinate 218,204 of QRDG01000026.1, forward strand.
CGTCTTTCATACGGATTTGGTGATATCCAGAGCGAAGATCGAATTTGGAGAATATCTGGGCACCATGCAATTCATCTAAGAGATCTTCTATCACTGGGATGGGGAATTTATTCTTCACAGTTAACTCATTTAAGCCTCTGAAATCGATGCACAGCCTCCAAGATTTATCTTTTTTTCGGATGAGTATGATTGGTGAAGAGAAAGGACTGTGACTGGGCCTGATTTCAGAATTTTTGAGCATCTCCTTAATGAGGGTTTCCACAGCATCTTTCTGGTGGTGAGACATTCTGTATGGCCTAATATTAGGTGGTTTTGCACCAGGGAGGAGGGGTATGTGGTGATCACATTCCCTTTGTGGTGGTAGACCAGTGGGGTCCTTGAAAATGTCCTGGAACTGGTGCAAGAGATTTTCAATTTCATCTGGAATTGGTGGCTGTTCTGTCTTATCTTCCATGTCAGTGGTGTCATGTGTGGACAGCAGGTAGTATCCTTGTGCTCCTTGTGCAATCATTTTGCTGCATGTGTCTGAGGATATCAAGAATTTGTCCTTTGGTATCAGATGGTCACGAAATGTATGCATTTTGCCTTGTATCTGCATGGATAGTGTCCTCTCCAGGAAATCAAAGGTAACTGGATTGTACATCTTGAACCAGTTCACTCCCAGGATGATGTCTGACCCTTGCAGGTCCAATATTCTGAAATCATTCTTGAACTTGTGTCCCTGTATTGAAAAGGAGCAGTCTGGTGCTATAGCTGAGGAAGATAGGATGCCACCACCTGCTACTGTCACAGTCCTGTGTTTAGTTGCTATCATGGGGATGTTATGCCTGACAGCGAATTGGTAATCCATGAATGTATTGGTGCTCCCTGTGTCTGCTAGAGCTACAGCTTTAGCTTGGCCGAAATTGAGTAACAGGGATAGGGTAGAATCTGTAGGGCAACCCCTATAGGCTGATGCTGAAATGTTCATGACTAGGTCTTTGTCCTCATCAGGTGGAACAGGAGGTGGAACTAAATTACCTGGGGGCAGCTGCTGGTTATCTTCCACTGCTTCAGGGAGTTGCTGCAATTCTTCTTCTTGCTGCTCATCGTCAGAGTGGCCTTGCATAGTTATAGTGTTTAAAGCTCGCTGCATAGGCTGACATTTGTGTCCCAATGTCCAATTGTCTGGACAGTACCAACATTTCTTGGGCTCTCTTGGTCTGTCAATTGGTGCTCTTGGTCTTGGATCCCGTGGCCCAGCTAGCCGTTGCATAGGGGGAACTGTTGGGCGAGCCAAGGGAACTGCATTTGCTGGCTTCTTGTTATGGGAGAGATAGGCCTTCTCATATTGACGAGCATACCAATATGCAGATTGCAGAGTAGGGGGTTTCTGACATTGGACTGTGTGTCTAATGCCCTCTTTCAGGCCTGAGACAAATCTGTCCACGAAGAAATCTTGGGGAAGGTAATTGCGCTCTCTACGCATCAGTGTCATCCATGTTTCATACTGATCAATATAGCTGTTTACTGTCGTGACTTGTCGCAGCAGCTGTAGTTGTTCCATGGGGTCAGCCGTGTTGACATCTGGGAATCTGTCTGTGAGCAGGTTGCAGAGCTCCACCCAGCTGATGGTGAGCAGGTTCACTCCAGCTGAAGTGATCCATGTCTTGGCTTGGCCTCTGATGTGTGCTAAGCCCCATCTGGCCTTGTGGTCCAGAGGAATGCCCACCAATGTGAAGATATCCTCGCACTCAAGGATCCAGGCTCTTGGATTTTCACCGTGGAATAATGGCAACTCAACGTGGGGGGTTCGGAGCTGTGGTTCGTGATGGTGGTGTTGGTGGGCTCTTGGCTGGTCTTGGGGTGTTGGGTTGTGGTGGTTGGGAGGGTTTTGGTACTGATATTGATGTTGTGGGTGTGCTGTGGGTGGGTGATTTTGTGGATGGACGTAGCTAGAAGAGTGGCTTGGGTAGTGAGTTGTACAGGGGCAGGAATTCGTGGCGAATGGTTGGGAATTTTGGTAATATTGCGGTTGTGAGTGTGGATTGGTGTTTTGGGTGTAGTGGTGCGTGGGTGGGGAAAAATGCGAGGTAGAGACAATGGGCGTGGTTGTGGTCAAGATTGGTTGGGTTGAGGAATAACTACGAACACCTTGCAGATAGGTTGGGGAGGGTGGGTGGGGAAGTTGTTCAGGTGTCAGATTTCCGAATTGGGGAGGGAATGGAGGGTGGGGAAGTTGCTGCTGGGGTGGTGTGGGGTGTTCGAAGATCGGAGAAAGGGAGTGGCTAGGAAGTGGCGGAGGAGTAGAAAAGGGGTGGGCTTGGGTGGTGACCGGAGTGGTACCTCTGTTCTCAGGTGTCGGCGGCGCGAAATTGGTCGTCATCCGCGCCATCATCTCCGAGATCTTCGACATCTCTCCCTGGAGAGCCGAGATGGCGGCGGTGGACGCCGTTTGCTGGCGGTCGAAGCGGCGCTCCATGGCCCGAAGGGTGCGAGGGAGGCGGTCGGCGGCGCGTACCGACGCGGTGTCGTCTGTTTCCTCGTCCGTCGTCGGGGTGCCCCGCACGGAGCCCTCGGCTTCCTTCTCCACACCGGCGGAGTGCTCGCGAGAATTGGATCGAGATCGGCGGCTGGTTGTCATGGTGAACGAGAGATGGCGGCGCGAAGGGATTTTACCCCTGGATTGGTGTGACCCAGGAACCTTGCGGGCGCGATCTAGGGAAGGGAGGGAGGGAAGCAGACCGGACTGCTCTGATACCACCTTGTCAGGACTCGAGCGTCTCCGACATGCCGATCGATAGGAAGGGGAAGAAGTTGGAGCTCGGTGCTCAGATCTACACCTAAAACAGGTAAAGGTACAGGAAAGCAGATAAGGAAAAATTAGGGTTTTGTATTGGCGTGCCACCCATCCACCCACTCCCACCTCTTTTATATCCAAAGAGGTAGGGCCACGCTTAAGTCTTAAGTAGGATTACAAAAAGGGATGATCACTTAACCCTGGTAAGCAGAGATTACACGCTAATGATACTTAGGTCGCGAAGCGGTATCCACTCATCTCAGCCGTCCGATATTGTCGGATGGCACTGGCGCTCGTCCTTGTCGATTGAGGAGATGCTATCACCTGTCGAGTCCTGACAATGGAGCCGCGGGAATGGGACCAGTCCGCCCCGCCGCCGCGTTCTTAGGGGCTCGCGCGGCATTGCCGGCGGCCTCTCCAGCGGCGGCGATGCGGGGAATGGAGGGGGAGGGGGCCGAGAGACGCCGGCGGCTAGGGTTTCCCCGTGTCGCCAAGCGACGCGGTGGTCAGGTTCAATCCTGGTCATTTTTTGCTCAAGTTGTATACAGACAGAGACTATCCAGCCACCGGGTGAACGCACACGCTATTCCCCAGCTGCCACCCATTGCTCGATCTCAACACTCCCATAAGAGGTTTAGTTCTGACCGAGTGATCACTCAAGTTAGTTCGGCATTTCTTTTAGTTGAACATCGAGCCACTCTATGCAAGGCATGTGCATCATAAAACCGAAAGAATGCCTACAAAGCTTACGGATGGTTTTTCCCCTTCCTCTGATCGCAAGACAGCTTACTGAATTCTTGAGCATCCACTCCGTGCAGGCTAAAGGATGCTCACGTATATCTGACATTCTGACTATCTTCAAACCATTGAATTTGGAGCTTAATTTTGTACACCCACATTTATCAGGCACATACAGCTTCAGTTTCAGATGACGTCAGATGGTACCCCATGACTCACAAATCGAGGGCCGTCAAGCGAGCACTACGTGTCATCTCCGTCCTCCATGCTGGGGTTAGCATCGATGCTACGCACCACAAACACGCAGGTAGGCAGCATTGAAGGCGAGCACCATGTCCTCCATCACGATGGCTCATGGCTCTGCGTCTTTATCACCACCACAGAAGCAACCCTGTAGTGAGAAACAATCAGCAACTTACATGAACTGCAGCATAGCAAGACTATTCCTACAAGTGATAGAAAGAGATATCATACCATGACCCATGACGCAATATGGCCAACTGAAACCATGAAGCCAATAATGGCGAAGGCGATAGTCCAAGCAACTTCACCTTCAACATCTGACTGTGACTCAGAAGTGGACGTGTCTCTACTGTCTAGAGGCTTCGCCAAGAGATAAGTGCCATAGATCACCATTAATGAAAAGCACAAGGAGAGAAATCGTCCAACATGCCTGCTGATTTCCTTTTCGAGCCTTGTTGTCCCGAACATCCCAACTGGGATACCAATACTGCCCAAACCCCATAGCGTAGCGAATACCGCCAACATCCACTGATCATGCCCAAGAGGCAATAAGGGCCTGACAATGACCATTATAATCAACGCAGCTTCAAGAAAAAAAACATAACCATTCAGACGTTTGGTCCAAGTCTCATCGCCCTGAAAACATTCAAATACCATGAATTTAGGTTATTTTGCCTAATCCTAATGACCACTAAGTGAGTACATTCAAAATATCAAACATTGATGCATTCCTCATATCGACAAGTGTAACTCTTTTGTTTCTATCGCCTTGATGCAACTTTTGAGTTCATAAAAACTCCCTTTATTGGAAAAAATCTACAAGTGTTGTGAAACCACAATCGTTGTAGGTAATTTGCTACCAAAAGGACAAATGTTAATGCCATGCTGGTATTAAAAACAAGGCAAAAAAAAAAACCTTACAGCACTGAGCAAAAAAAGTCATGCCATGCCACCATTACAACCACCTACCCCTACCCGCTCTTCCTATTTGAGGAAAATATAATTTTGGGATTGTAGTGCCATTTCATGCTGTTCATATCATATACTAAGATCAAGCAGAAACAAGAAATCAGCACCAGGAAAAGAATATACAGCACTGAAGAAAGAGTCAATTCGATCTGATAAATATCATAATCATGCCCAAAGTTTTATCTGTTTGTCTTCATTTTATTTTATTTCAAAAAAATTGCAGACATCTTTACCGTTGCCTATTATCAATCATCTGGTCCTTCGCAGTTTTTCTATCAGTGAACTTGGTATGCCCTTGTCCTGCGGCATTGAGTAAACCCAGGCTAGTAATGAACACATCATCAAGGACAACATTGAAGTTAATTGCCTTCTCAGTGAGCTTGTTCCTGATCTCCATACTCATAATTTGAGACTGGAAGGGCGAAAGAGCAAGGAATTAGAACCCCAATAATACCTTCTGGCCAACATAATGAGGCTGTACATAGAATGCATATGGTGAATCATACCTCTCTCTCTCAGTATCTGACTAACATTGTATTGAGCAACTACAGCTTCCAGTGTCTCATGGATGATGGAAAGTAAAGCCCTATCATCAAAGTTCTCCCCCAGCTTTTTCAGGACACAAAGACCAATTTTCACCTGCCCGGACATATGGATAAGTTTATCCAACACATGGCATGAACAAACTTGTAACGCGAAACACATGGCAGGAACTAGTCCACATGATAAACGTAGCTTCAAAATTGCCTCATAAAAGTAGATTTGCTATGAAAAAGTATCACCAACCAACAAAATCCCTTATCTTCTATTAGCAAAGGTATGTTGCTAACAAGAATACATTCACAAGGCAAAAAAGAACTGTCAGGTACTATCAGATTAAACCATTACCTGTGCAACAGAAATAAAATGGACTTCCTCGTAAACAATACCTGATTAACATGTCCGTCTATTTGCCTAAATGAATAAGGTAGATTAATTATGATTCAATTGATCACATGAAGAGAAGTACAACCACAACTGTATACACTCAAAGTAGACATAAGGAAAATATAAATAGAAAAAAAATGCTTCATTCATTTAGTGAGATAGAGTACAAAGATACCTTCAGTGGATACTGGTAACTTCAGTACAGTGCAAAATAAATTTGTAACTGTTACTGAAACATGTTAACAATGAAAAACTACAAAACAAAGTAACAATAACAGTTTTGCATGATGTATTAATGAAAAATTAATGTAAACTGCAAAGAAGCCACTAATGCTGAAGGCTTACCATCTGAAGATCCTTGCTTTTAGAAGTACTCTCAATAAGATAAGGGCAAGCATAGACATCACGAGCGGTTGACCTTTCAGACCGGGGAACCTGAATAAAGGCAGGCAGCCTATAAAAAAAATCAATTGGTCATTCACATACTTTATGGGAATGTAAACTGCTCCGCAACAAAAGAAGATAAATGTCCAGTTCACATGATAGCACCGCACAACAAAATGTCCACAGAGAAAACAGATCTCTTACCTGTACTCTGGTAATTTCGCTGTTGTTGTACTTCTCAGTTTTCTTATCATTAATGAACTTGGCATGCTCAGCTTCTTCTGCTACAGTCAGTAAACGCAGGCTTGCAATGGACACATCATCAAGCCCAACTTCGAAATTTCTTGCCCTCTTTGTTCTTAATCTCCATACTCACACTCTGAATTTGGAGGGGATGAGCCAAACAGTTAGAACCCCCAAAATAGAATCTTCTGACAAGTATAATGAGCATTCCTATATAATTTTGTCGTGTCTTGGATCACGGACACCGGGAGTAAAGGATACCCCTTTTTAGCTTCGGCACGGGGCGCGAAGGAGGCTGGGAGACGCCAACTTCCGGGAGAACCTCGTCAAGATCTCCGATCTACGTACTAGCAAGCAACACAGAGACACAAGGAGTTTACCCAGTTCAGGCCACCCGGAGGCTAAAATCCCTACTCCTGGATGTCTGGATTGAGTGGATCATCATGGTGTATCTTACAGAGGTGGTGGCGGGTGAGAACCCGGGAGGTGTTGGCTAGAGGTTGAAGACGAGCAGATCCTTTCCCGGAGGAGATCACCTCTTGCCTGAGCTCCTGACTGGTGCGCTACCTAGCCTAGCCTCCGACTCTCTCTCATTCCGTCCCCTTCCCTCAGGTGCCTCGGTCCTCCTTTTATAGGCTAAGGGGATCCCACAAGGGCACCTTTGGGGGCGGAGGGGTTTTAGGCAGGAAAACCCCTCCGAGTTCTTCTTATGGGGCGACGTGGCCTCTTCTCGTCCAAATATTCTTCTGAAGGGGGTTAGGTGCGGTCGCCCACCTTTTGGAGGGTGGGCGAACAAAGGCTGACACCTTTACCGACTGTGTCCCCGCTCGGCGCCTCCATCTTCTTGGCGCCCAAGTCTTCTAGGAGCTTCCAGCAGGGGCTGGCAAGCTTATCCTTTTCGCCTGTATGGAGGCTGGATCCCGGGGGTGAGCCTGGCCTCCTGTCGGGCGTCTGGGTCCCCGGGACCTCCGCGTCGTCTGCCGGGTTGAGGGTGACCCCGGAAGGCCACCCGATCCTTAGTCGTGATTGTCGATGCCGTCCTTGTCCGGTTGCCGTGGGGCAGATGGGGGGGGGCATCTGCCGGTGTTGAACCCTTGCCTTGTTCGCCTTCTTGGTGGGCCCACTGGTGGTGGACCCACTTTGACCGCATCAGGGGAACCCCGTGTTCCACTGTTGCGACAAATTTATAGGCATATTAGGATGAATCATACCTCTCTCTGTGTTATTATCTCATTAGCACTGTATTGAGCAACTACGACAGTGTTTCATGGACAATTGAATGTAAAGCCTTCTCGTCAAAGTTCTCACCCAGCCTTGTAAAAACACACAGACTAAATTTCACCTGTCAAAGTACATATGGATAAGTTTAGCAAAAATATGAGACCAGCAGCAAAGCAAACTTGGAACGTGAAAGGACATGGCATGAAATATTACACATGATAAGTGTAGCTTAAAAATTGCCTTGTAGAGGTACATTTGGAAAAGGTAGCCCAAAAATAATCCCTTAAATAGAAGAGTGGATTACGATAAATACAAAAAGGGACTATCAATATATTAGCATTAGGTATCTTACTAATAACATACATTTTCACAAGGATAAAAAGGACTGTTAGGTTACTACTTACTAGCAGACAAAACATTACCTGTGCAACAGAGATAACATGAACCTCTTCATAAACAATACCTGATTAAACATGTTCATATATATGCCTAAACGAACAAGGTAGATGAAATGTGTTGTAATTTGTCAAATGAAGAGCAGTAACACCACCACCATTTTTTTTGGCAAAGTAAAGACTTATTTAACATCCCAGGCAAAGAAGTGCTAATGAGCGGCAGTTTGATTTTTTAATGTAATTACCTTCTCATGATCCTTGCTTTCAGAAGTGCTCTCAGCATGATTTGATAGGCCTACGACAAGCTCAAGCATGGTAACTTTGTGAATTGAGATGAAATGAATGATCAGCCTCGAGTGTGGCTGTGGGTCTTTCAGTCAGGGATGAAATCAAGCTTGCTTGTGGTTTGAGAAGTGGCTGAGTCAAAGAATCTTGATCTACACCACCTTCCTCATCCGACCATTGGGGGTCAACATGCCTGCGGGTACGGGATGCTAGCTTCTCCTCTAATTTCAGCACCTTCTCATGAAGCAACATGCGCTCATGTCGGAGTAGGTTCACCTTCTCCTCCTCTATTGCTTTCTCACGAATCAGCCGCAGACTGACCTTGCCTCTTGCCTGCTCTATCTCAGCCAGCCTGAGAGCTCTTTCCTGTTTCCTCAACCTCTTTTTCTCGCTGCTCTACAGCTTCCTCCCATGCAGCAACATGCCCTCCCCACCAGATGGCTGCCTCTGCCTCTCCCTCAATCTCTGTGCCGATTTCCCGCTTGATTTGCTCCCATCTTTCCTGCAAATCATCGAGATTATCTCATTATCCCCGTCGTCGGGCTTCATCCCACCGCTGGCTTCCATGTCGCGGCGAAATGCGAGCATGACCATGAATGCGAGGTCCCGTGAAGGATCTGAAGATGGCCTGGACGGCTCCGGCCAGGCGTGTGGGGAGGATGGTGACCCTGGTGAGACCACGGTAGGCGTGACGCGGCCGCTGGCGCCCCTGACGCGGACGCGGTGGATTGGCCCTGTCCTTCGCATCAGGGCTCCGCCAAGGAGAGACGAGGGCTCTCCGCTGAGATAAACCCTCTGACGCGGCTGCGGCGGAAGATTCGGCGGTGGCCCTCTCGATGGCTCGCCCTCCCTTGCCCCTGACGCCCATGCGTCCGCGGGTGGAGGCTCACGCGGTCTCCCACAATGCTCCGGAGGCAGCCCTTGGGAGCCGCTGAAGTTCTACGGCGAGAGCCCCGCGACGCGACGCGGCGGTGACCCTCTCAACGGGGAGAGACGAGGGCTCCGCTGAGATAAACCCTCTGACGCGGCGGTGGCCCTCTCGACGGCTCGCCCTCCCTTGCCCCTGACGCCCACGCGACCGCAGGTGGAGGCTCCCGCAGTAACCCTAAACGCTCCGGCAGCAGCCCTCGGGAGTCGCGGCAGTTCTCCGGCGAGAGCCCGCGACGCGACGTGCCGCGGCGGTGACCCTCTCGACGGCTTCCCTCCCTTTCCCCTGACGCCCACGCGACCGCTGGTGGAGTCTCCCGCGGTACCCTCCGATACTCCGGCAGAATCCCTCGGGAGTCGCGGCAGTTCTCCGGCGAGAGCCGCGCACGCGACGCGGCGGGCTTCTTGTCCTTCTTTCCTCCCGAGAGAGAAGGGGAGAGGGGAGAGGGGGAGGGAGGTTTTGCTTTTTTTTTTTTGTTTGGTACTTCCGTAGGATCAAAGCTGGCCACCTGGCCCGTGTTCGCGGGCCGGCCTGTCACGGGTCTGGGCCCGCACATGGCTAAACGGGCTGTGCCTGGCCCTGGGCAGCCGGCACGCCCGTTGTCGTGCCAGTTCCTCGAGGCCAGGCCCACGTGCGGTCACTGCACTACGTTTTGGTTTTTTCGAGAAAAATAGGCCTAAAGAGGCAGAAAATAGCCCAAGACAGAAAAGGCACGTCAGGAGGGCTAAACGGGTCGGGCCGTTTATTAAAGGGCCATGTTTGGGCCTTGGGCTGAGGCATGGAGGTTGGCACGCCACGGCCCATTTATAAACGTGTGCCGTGTTCGGGTCGGTATGTTTATCATCGTGACGGGTCGTGTCGTGGTCGGGCCGACCCGTTGGCCACTTCTGGGAAGGATTGGAAGGGGTATTTCGCGAAGCGTCACTAGAACATGTTGCTTTTCTCCACGACGGACACGTGAAATCACTGTAAAATTTGCTTTCTATTCTAACCTGGAAACTTTCTGCCATACATTGTCAACTTGATGCTCATTTTGACAACTAACAACTTCATTTTGCCCGGGTCGACAAACATCGCGTCGTTCTTTTTTCTTTCGACTAATGGGTAGAAGCATCGAATTAGAGCATTTGTTTTAATAGGTGTATCCGGAAAAACCTCCAAACTCGCATTGTGCCAACTATCGGCACAAGAAAGGTTCAGGAAAGAGAGAGGAACCATGACCTAGAAGCGGTTAGAGTTACGCCCCCTTGTTGGTGATGTTGTCGGCTCGTCCTGCCTTCGATGGCCCTTAGGGTTGGAGTGCGGAGGACCCTAACCCCTCGTCGGTGTAGCGCCCCGACCCCGGAATTATACAGAGAGGCTATGTAGTCAACACACCCATCAATGTATAAAACAAAGATCGAGACTTGTGGAACAGAACTGGCACAAAGCATGACTCTACGACACAAAACATTTATATAGCAACTCATATAACGAGAAGAATACAAATATTACAAACAAAAGGATCACAGATCCAACAATTCATCAAGCGGAAGCGGGTAGTGTTGTCTAACAACAAGAAGCAAATAGATGGCCTAAGAGGCCTACAATAAACATCACCCAAGCCAGCTTGTTCCACGGTCCCAAGCTGCCACCTGGGAACCCCAGACTAGTAGTCGACGTCAACGAAGAAACCACCTAGTCGCTCGGTGTCGTCCTCCTCTGAAATACAAAATCATAGAGGCAGCAAAGAGAGACTGAGTACGATGTACTCGCAAGTTTAGTAGGGCGATATAGGCCCCATGACTGACGGAGGCTCTAAAGCTGTTTATGTATTTCTTTTGCATAAAGCTAAATTTTAATAGACCGAAATATAAAATGACACAAGGCATTCGTCTACTCAGAATATTTTTATAAACGGGGTAAGAGAGTAAACATTTGTCACCTTCGGTTCTCGACGAACCTACTCACAACCATCACCACTCATCTCACACAAAGGCACTCCCTCGACTCACCCTCGAGGAAATGAACCTTTATCTCATGTTTGTTATGCAACCTCTAGCTGCCATATCAATTAGGTTAAAAGTTATCTATGGTCTCGTATATCCGTTCCCAAGTCGTCCATAACCGCGGACACGGCTTTTCGAAAAGATTTAACCCTGCAGGGGTGTACTATTTGAAGTCGCCAGGTTCCGAGGGAATCCCAGCTCCTTATCCATTGGTACCGTCCGGCTCACCTAGTTGGCCCTCTTCCGGGGAAGGCCGGCAAGCGGGCGCGGTTAGACCTTTACATTGCATGAGGCTTACTCAAGGACCATCCGTGTGCGGAAGGACAGGTTAAGCGCTCTCAGCGCCCTGCCCCGCGGCCACATCCTAAACACCACCATCCTCGTTCCTTTTTCCACCCACACAACTCACGCGCAAATGGAAAGCTCGAACTAGAGGACCCTTGACAAGCCCCTCACAAATTATTCGGTCGGTAAGGCGCCCATACACCCACCAATGGCAGCACGCTCGATCTTGGTTCTAGAGACAAGAACTCGCACCTAGGGGCTAGAGTGAGGCAAAACACCATCCCCGATGGCAACTCACCCAAGCCGTCTTAGCATTTTAATTTAGCATCACATTCATCCACCAAGTCCGCATCATTCCATCTTCAACAACAATTATGGAAATAAACAACGGACACAACTAGTATTGCAACTAAGCATGTCTAAGCATGGATAAGCATATAACCGACAATTATAGTTCGTATCCGGCCAACACATCAACACTAGGGTTCATAGGTAGGGATACATGTGATTGGCTCGGGGAAGAGACATGCATTCATAGGATTCTATATACTTACACAAAGAGATATTTGAACCGCATGCAATATTATGGTGGATAAAATAATTTGATCAAAACATAGGATGCTAGATGCCAAGAAGGTTAGGTTATCTCTTGCCTTGCTGCCGGGTAGCGTAGTATTGCTCGTCGGGGTAGGAGAGGGAACCCTCGACTCCGGAATCTATCGATACCCGAAGAAAAATACAAAGCACACATAAATCACACGAAATACAAGATGCAATGCTCAATCACATGATGACATGTCAAGTTGATGCAAAGATATCATTATATAAATTAAAAGCAAAATTAAATGAGGAGCCAAATAATTAGTGCAATTATTTGGAAGCAACCCCATATTTATCTTAATGGCCACATTCCTTATCAAATATTAATTTATTAGAGAGGTGGCTCAATTATGCATGAACATGACATGAATGGATAGGTTTCGTTCTTCCGATCATTTTGGTACTTTATTTGTAATTTTTGGAGTACCGATGAATAAATGACAAATTAATTAAATAATTGAATTTAATTCATTTAAACAAGTCATGAATAACATCAAATAAAAGTTTGTGATCATGATGTGATAAGTGCATGGTTGGATAGCATTTGACATGTTGATCACTTTGATATTTAACTCAAAATTTTTGGACAAATAATTAATAAGTTATGAATTTTCCTAATTTGGGATTATTTAACCCATTTTAGGAATTCTTAAGTAACAGCAAAATTATTTAAAAAAAAGGGCAAAACAATGTTTCCAAAAGATGGCAAATGTTTTTCTAAACACTTCGGTATTTTATTTGCCCAATTTGAAGTATTATTCAAATAGATATGAATTATTTAACATTTCAAATCATTTTCCAAATTTGCAGAAAACACTGTTGCGGGCCGGCCTGTAAACCGGCCCAGACCGGGGTGCAGGCCGGGGAGGTGCCAGAAGCCTCCGGCCTCTGGACCGGCCCAGTCCGGGGTTTAGGCCGGGCCCATGCCCGAAGGAGCCGGCCTCGTGGCCGGCCCAGGCCGGGTCAAGGGCCGGGGAGGCATCGGAAGCCTCCGGCCTGTTGACCGGTTTCGGCCGGTGCCCAGGCCGGGCACGGTGACCGCGTCGAGCGCGCGTGCGAGGACGCCGGCGGCGACCATGACCGAGAAACGGCGGAGAGGGAGGGAGAGAGGGCGCAAGGGGAGAGCCAGAACGGGGTAGCTCACCTCGACGCGAACCGGGCGCGGAGCGGCTGGGGATGGCCGGCGGCGGCCGAAGGAAGCTCGGCGGTCGTCGGGCGGGTGCGGCACCGTCGATGACGCGGGCGACGATTGGAGCGTCCCCGGCTCGATTCTGGGCGCCAGGAGGGAGAGGAGGAAGTGGGGAAGCTGGAGGCGGCGTCGGCTTGTCCCGGGGAGCTCCAGTTGCGGCGGAATCGACGACGGCGACGGCAGTATTGCGGAGAGCACGCGACGGCGGAAGCAGTCGACGACGAACGAGTCGATGCAGGGCCTCCCAGCTCGATTCCTTGGTCGGGCAAGGAGAGGAGGTCACGGCGAGGCTTACGGCGGCCTTCGATTTGCTCCTAGGTGGCTCTAGCGACGGCGAGGCACGGGCGACGGCCACGGTGTCATGGCGGCCACAGAGAGAGAGGGAGAGAGCGGGGAAGGGAGCAGGCGAGCGAGGAGGGGGCAGGTGGGGGGCCTCGCATGCGTGACTAACCACCAGGCAGGGGCCTCGGAGTGGGTCACTACGGCATGGCGCGGGCGCATGGCGCCAGCGCCCATGTCGCCACTGTCGCCACTGTGAGAAGGAGAGGGAAGGAGAGGGACTGACAGTGGGGGGCCACTGTCAGACATTTGTTATTTTTGCAATTTCCTTTTTCAATTAAACCCAATAGCACTTTAGGGATTTTATTGAGGCTTTTAAACATTTTCAAAAATTCTGGGAAAATTCACAGAGGCTCCCCATAATATTTATCACCTCCACAAAATTTGGGGTTGCAAAATAAAATGTTTTGGCCATGATTTGTTCACAGGGTTTTAATTGAAGGCATTTTTGAGATCTCCCAAAATTCATTTAATTGAAGCACTTAAACATTTCCAAAAATACTGAAAATATTCATGGAGGCTCTTAATATATCAAAGAAGCTCCCCATAGTTTTATTTTGAATTTACGGAAAGTTGATCTTGGTTCCAAAAATAGAATTGGGTTAAACCAAATTGAAATTCTCAATTTTATATCTTTGCTTGTCAATAAATGAATTTTGGCAAATAGGGTTATAGGAGAAATTTGGAACTTCCTGAACAATTTGGAAATTCAAAATAATTTGGTTTGGCCATTTTGGGCAATGCATGTAGTTTGGAAATTTAGGAAGGGTTTTGGCTTCCCTTGTTTCAGCTTCCAATTGTTGCTTTATTTTAGTTTAGCAAATTTTAGATGGATGCCATGATGCAATGCACAATAAAAAGTGAAAATTTGGCCCATATTTTAGGGTACCAAATCTGGGCTGTTACAATTCTACCCCCCTTACAGGAATCTCGTCCCGAGATTCTAGAGTAGAAGTAGGGATGAGGGAACATGACAACACCCATCTTCCTCATTGCAGAGATTTGGCTAACTAACAAGACATGCCAAAAGGCGGGAAGAACAGGAGATTACTTAAGGTGGCAGACAAAATGACTCTTGCCCAAAACCATAAGCCATTGAGGAAACTAGGATCGATTTGACCAAACAAAGGTCAAGCTGAGGACAGGACGACCTATCACATTGTTCAGGATATTGGTCCAAGACCAAGACAATACTTCACACCACCCGCTGGATAGACCGTAGGGCTTTGGCACCGTGAGGAGAGAAATAGCTTCTTTTGGACACCACGCTTGTGAAGTACTGGACGTTTCCTTAAGGCTGAACGCTCGGGCCCTAACGTGACTGAAGAATTCACACACTGTCCGTGTGATGGAGAAAAGCTTGCGCTCACCTAGGAAGGAGAGATATGGCATTGCCCCACATTTAGATGGAGGGGTAAAACCTCATAAACGAGACATTGTCACGAGGTGGATGGAGTAGGAGGGTTGACAGATGGGTAGGGGGCAACTCCGTGGTGAGGTTCTCCTTGAGGTTCTAGATATCACACTCCGGCTTCAGAAATAGCCTTCATTCCATACTCAAGCGAAAGTCGTACTTGAGATAGAGAAAAGACCATATGGAAAACTACCAGGGTAATTTACACATTACCCTCAGGGATAGTGGTTGAGGTTAATGATTTGAGAGATCTCGTCAATAGGCCTTCCGGTGAGGTGAATGCGCCACAACATCGGACTCATCGGTGTAATAAAAGGTCTAGGTCATGCTATTGATAGACTCCAAGCATCACTTTTGCTTGAGATCCGGAGTTGCTTAGGTGTGTGGGTAACTCAGACTTGGCAACACAGACAACTCAGCTCGATGATATGATTACCGTCATGCCAAGAGTGTCACCAAGTCCTTGAATTTCAAAGCAATAACATTTGCCAAGAGTTTTCGATTACCACAACGATATTCATCCTCAATACTCTCGATCTCGACAGGCTCGGAGGTAGATGGGTAAGGATGGGTAGGAGCATCACTTCACCGAGTACGTCATGAGACTAAGCACGACCTCTCGATATAGAAGAGTGTGACACTCCAAGGTGGAACGGAACAAAAACTAGACAAGCTCCTATTCCGCGATTTACAAAGCTTTGACCTGCCCGAAATATGGACGAGGTACCGGAGTTTGTTTCTCCTGACATCCCGAAGTGGAATGACTTGACGAAGCACAAGAATAACATGCATCAGAACACCCCAATGCAAGATAACTTGATTGTCAACAGATTGATAGGGGACTGATGAAAGATTTGGATTAAGGAACGGGCTAACAACAATTTAGGATATTGTAGAAGCCCGGGTTAGCACTCTTCCGACAACTAGTGCCGACAGGGTTTCAGGAAAGGATTTATCGAAGGGATCACAAATTGATGGAAAAACTCACTAAGAGCAATCCCGTCGTGATTCAGATGATTCCATGACATAGAGCCTAGCCAAAGCTAGTGACGAAGAAGAGTTTTGTTGAGGAAAACCATTACGGCTGCCACCTCGAGCTTGAAGACTAACTTCAATTTTGCCAACCTGATGTAGGGTTCAACCATTAGCACCAAGGTTCAACGGAAAAGATCTTGGGTTAAAGATCAGCTTCATGCACTGGGACCCACAATAGCATAATGCTCACAAGGGTGTCAACCCTCACGAATCATTACACCTGAGCCCTAGCACAATCCGGGACCTTCGGTTCAAGATCTTGGCTAAAGCAAAGGAATGTCTTGACGATCCGCAATACTTCTTCTCTTCGGAGATTAGAATTTGCAGACAAGTAAAGTTAACCAGCCACTAGAGGTAGAACCCAACCCCGTGATCCTAAAGATTTAGAACTTTGCCGATGATCAGAAGAACCGTTAAAATCAAATAGAGGTAAGATGACACCGAGATCAGAGTGAATTGGATGAGGAGTAAAAAGAATCCTAGGAGGGTTTTCACAACTCATTTTTAGGTTAAAAATAATTTTCACGAACTAGACTCGACATCGACCAATAGAACGGGTTTCCTACAGGCAGTCCTGCTCTGATACCAACTTGTAGCGCCCCGACCCCGGAATTATACAGAGAGGCTATGTAGTCAACACAACCATCAATGTATAAAACAAAGATCGAGACTTGTGGAACAGAACTGGCACAAAGCATGACTCTACGACACAAAACATTTATATAGCAACTCATATAACGAGAAGAATACAAATATTACAAACAAAAGGATCACAGATCCAACAATTCATCAAGCGGAAGCGGGTAGTGTTGTCTAACAACAAGAAGCAAATAGATGGCCTAAGAGGCCTACAATAAACATCACCCAAGCCAGCTTGTTCCACGGTCCCAAGCTGCCACCTGGGAACCCCAGACTAGTAGTCGACGTCAACGAAGAAACCACCTAGTCGCTCGGTGTCGTCCTCCTCTGAAATACAAAATCATAGAGGCAGCAAAGAGAGACTGAGTACGATGTACTCGCAAGTTTAGTAGGGCGATATAGGCCCCATGACTGACGGAGGCTCTAAAGCTGTTTATGTATTTCTTTTGCATAAAGCTAATTTTAATAGACCGAAATATAAAATGACACAAGGCATTCGTCTACTCAGAATATTTTTATAAACGGGGTAAGAGAGTAAACATTTGTCACCTTCGGTTCTCGACGAACCTACTCACAACCATCACCACTCATCTCACACAAAGGCACTCCCTCGACTCACCCTCGAGGAAATGAACCTTTATCTCATGTTTGTTATGCAACCTCTAGCTGCCATATCAATTAGGTTAAAAGTTATCTATGGTCTCGTATATCCGTTCCCAAGTCGTCCATAACCGCGGACACGGCTTTTCGAAAAGATTTAACCCTGCAGGGGTGTACTATTTGAAGTCGCCAGGTTCCGAGGGAATCCCAGCTCCTTATCCATTGGTACCGTCCGGCTCACCTAGTTGGCCCTCTTCCGGGGAAGGCCGGCAAGCGGGCGCGGTTAGACCTTTACATTGCATGAGGCTTACTCAAGGACCATCCGTGTGCGGAAGGACAGGTTAAGCGCTCTCAGCGCCCTGCCCCGCGGCCACATCCTAAACACCACCATCCTCGTTCCTTTTTCCACCCACACAACTCACGCGCAAATGGAAAGCTCGAACTAGAGGACCCTTGACAAGCCCCTCACAAATTATTCGGTCGGTAAGGCGCCCATACACCCACCAATGGCAGCACGCTCGATCTTGGTTCTAGAGACAAGAACTCGCACCTAGGGGCTAGAGTGAGGCAAAACACCATCCCCGATGGCAACTCACCCGAACCGTCTTAGCATTTTTAATTTAGCATCACATTCATCCACCAAGTCCGCATCATTCCATCTTCAACAACAATTATGGAAATAAACAACGGACACAACTAGTATTGCAACTAAGCATGTCTAAGCATGGATAAGCATATAACCGACAATTATAGTTCGTATCCGGCCAACACATCAACACTAGGGTTCATAGGTAGGGATACATGTGATTGGCTCGGGGAAGAGACATGCATTCATAGGATTCTATATACTTACACAAAGAGATATTTGAACCGCATGCAATATTATGGTGGATAAAATAATTTGATCAAAACATAGGATGCTAGATGCCAAGAAGGTTAGGTTATCTCTTGCCTTGCTGCCGGGTAGCGTAGTATTGCTCGTCGGGGTAGGAGAGGGAACCCTCGACTCCGGAATCTATCGATACCCAAAGAAAAATACAAAGCACACATAAATCACACGAAACACAAGATGCAATGCTCAATCACATGATGACATGTCAAGTTGATGCAAAGATATCATTATATAAATTAAAAGCAAAATTAAATGAGGAGCCAAATAATTAGTGCAATTATTTGGAAGCAACCCCATATTTATCTTAATGGCCACATTCCTTATCAAATATTAATTTATTAGAGAGGTGGCTCAATTATGCATGAACATGACATGAATGGATAGGTTTCGTTCTTCCGATCATTTTGGTACTTTATTTGTAATTTTTGGAGTACCGATGAATAAATGACAAATTAATTGAATAAATGAATTTAATTCATTTAAACAAGTCATGAATAACATCAAATAAAAGTTTGTGATCATGAGGTGATAAGTGCATGGTTGGATAGCATTTGACATGTTGATCACTTTGATATTTAACTCAAAATTTTTGGACAAATAATTAATAAGTTATGAATTTTCCTAATTTGGGATTATTTAACCCATTTTAGGAATTCTTAAGTAACAGCAAAATTATTTAAAAAAAAGGGCAAAACAATGTTTCCAAAAGATGGCAAATGTTTTTCTAAACACTTCGGTATTTTATTTGCCCAATTTGAAGTATTATTCAAATAGATATGAATTATTTAACATTTCAAATCATTTTCCAAATTTGCAGAAAACACTGTTGCGGGCCGGCCTGTAAACCGGCCCAGACCGGGGTGCAGGCCGGGGAGGTGCCAGAAGCCTCCGGCCTCTGGACCGGCCCAGTCCGGGGTTTAGGCCGGGCCCATGCCCGAAGGAGCCGGCCTCGTGGCCGGCCCAGGCCGGGTCAAGGGCCGGGGAGGCATCGGAAGCCTCCGGCCTGTTGACCGGTTTCGGCCGGTGCCCAGGCCGGGCACGGTGACCGCGTCGAGCGCGCGTGCGAGGACGCCGGCGGCGACCACGACCGAGAAACGGCGGAGAGGGAGGGAGAGAGGGCGCAAGGGGAGAGCCAGAACGGGGTAGCTCACCTCGACGCGAACCGGGCGCGGAGCGGCTGGGGATGGCCGGCGGCGGCCGAAGGAAGCTCGGCGGTCGTCGGGCGGGTGCGGCACCGTCGATGACGCGGGCGACGATTGGAGCGTCCCCGGCTCGATTCTGGGCGCCAGGAGGGAGAGGAGGAAGTGGGGAAGTTGGAGGCGGCGTCGGCTTGTCCCGGGGAGCTCCAGTTGCGGCGGAATCGACGACGGCGACGGCAGTATTGCGGAGAGCACGCGACGGCGGAAGCAGTCGACGACGAACGAGTCGATGCAGGGCCTCCCAGCTCGATTCCTTGGTCGGGCAAGGAGAGGAGGTCACGGCGAGGCTTACGGCGGCCTTCGATTTGCTCCTAGGTGGCTCTAGCGACGGCGAGGCACGGGCGACGGCCACGGTGTCATGGCGGCCACAGAGAGAGAGGGAGAGAGCGGGGAAGGGAGCAGGCGAGCGAGGAGGGGGCAGGTGGGGGGCCTCGCATGCGTGACTAACCACCAGGCAGGGGCCTCGGAGTGGGTCACTACGGCATGGCGCGGGCGCATGGCGCCAGCGCCCATGTCGCCACTGTCGCCACTGTGAGAAGGAGAGGGAAGGAGAGGGACTGACAGTGGGGGGCCACTGTCAGACATTTGTTATTTTTGCAATTTCCTTTTTCAATTAAACCCAATAGCACTTTAGGGATTTTATTGAGGCTTTTAAACATTTTCAAAAATTCTGGGAAAATTCACAGAGGCTCCCCATAATATTTATCACCTCCACAAAATTTGGGGTTGCAAAATAAAATGTTTTGGCCATGATTTGTTCACAGGGTTTTAATTGAAGGCATTTTTGAGATCTCCCAAAATTCATTTAATTGAAGCACTTAAACATTTCCAAAAATACTGAAAATATTCATGGAGGCTCTTAATATATCAAAGAAGCTCCCCATAGTTTTATTTTGAATTTACGGAAAGTTGATCTTGGTTCCAAAAATAGAATTGGGTTAAACCAAATTGAAATTCTCAATTTTATATCTTTGCTTGTCAATAAATGAATTTTGGCAAATAGGGTTATAGGAGAAATTTGGAACTTCCTGAACAATTTGGAAATTCAAAATAATTTGGTTTGGCCATTTTGGGCAATGCATGTAGTTTGGAAATTTAGGAAGGGTTTTGGCTTCCCTTGTTTCAGCTTCCAATTGTTGCTTTATTTTAGTTTAGCAAATTTTAGATGGATGCCATGATGCAATGCACAATAAAAAGTGAAAATTTGGCCCGTATTTTAGGGTACCAAATCTGGGCTGTTACAGTCGGCGGGAGGGTTCCCGTCCTATTTTTAGCTAGTTGCATCGTCTTCTTCGTGATGGTGGGGTCCTTGCACCCTATCTCCGCTCCGGGCGTGCCATATATCTCTTCCTCCATCCACCTTTTGCACTGGGACCATGCCTTTTTCTCTTGAGATCCCACCTCATGCCACACTGACAAGTTGCAGAGCAGCTCTTCATAGTCCGAGCCTACGTGGAAGGTAGTAGGCCGAGGCTATGTGTTGGCCATGCCTTAGAAACCCGAGTATTTCTGACATCTAGGTTGTCAATCGATCGATGTTAATTTCGAGTACTAATCTTGCTTCTGCACATTAGCGAGTACCCGCCAGAGTTTGGCGCCGAATTTACAGACATGAGCGTGAACATGAAGTTGACAGGCTAGAGTTGTGGTGTAATAAGTAGTGTTCGTGTGTGTCTGTTTAGTGTATGGATTAGTTACTTCGATGTGTCAATTTGTCTTCATTCAACAACGGAGTAGAAGCAGCAACACAGAGTGATGGAGGGGTGAGGACGGCCACACACCTTTGACTTGCTACATTATCAACTACTGTACATGCCAAGATCGAGTCAGTGGCTCGATGGTTGGGTGAGGCAGTGGCCAACCCACCCACCGCGGGTTCGTCCCTGGGATCATCCCCGATGTCTCATCAGGGACTTTTCCCTGAATAAATTCGCAGGTACCTTACATACGTCTGCACATCACAGGAGAGGACGACGTGCCCGCCGTTCTCAGGGTCCAGGCTTCGGAAGTCCTTCAAGACGTGTTAGGGATATGCTGAAGTTCTAGGATGACGCATAGTGGGATGTGTGAGTGGTGTGCATGGATGTTGTGTGTGTCTCTGAACAGATATTACAATTTGTACCGTAGAGAGGCTAAAAAAAAAAACTACTGTACATGCCAGAGAGCGGCTAATGCCGCATTGCCTAGCAAATGCGCCACTTACATCTCGAAACGTCAGGCTGAGGATCATGGCTATAGCTCCTTCGACATGATTGACACAATGCACATCATTATGATTTACTCTTTCGTCACAAGCAGGTAATGATTTACCATTTTTAGACTCGCAGCAGATTACCATTGCCAAGGAGAACTTAACCAAACTATACATGGCGAGGAATATGTTAGCTTCTTTATATGGATAAGGTCCACAGCCTGCATTCGGTAGAACATTCCTTTACAATTACGGTCGGATACCCGTCACGGCAACTTCTGCTTTCCTAATCCTATCACGGCACTTCTCTTCCATCTCAAATCAATTGATGCCCATTTAGACAAACTACTAAATGTCCCTCCCTCCATTCGACTTCAATCTGCAGAGGTCAACTGACAGTTCGCCCGTAGCAGATCGAAGCAATGTACAGGTTCTTCGCCCATTTATCCTGCAGGTTTGTTCCAAGGTTATTATAGCTTGGCACAGCAACAGAATATGTGAACTATGTAATGGTAGAACCCGTGGCATTTTGTGAGCGTCTCGATGAGCAGAAGGAGGTACCTTTACATGGTTGCTGGGAAAGGCTGAGGTCCGTAGAGTTTCTTGTGTCTCGTCTACCGGTTTACGTTTTGGCTTGCTCAGGATAAAGGCGGCTTGGTCGCCAGTGGCTGCTGAACAAGTTATTCTGTAGCCATGCTCCCATCGCCGATGGATGCCTTCACTTGGATACAGGAAATCCAACTCTACAACCTGAAATTGCATAAAGAACTTGGCCTCATAACCTAGCCGTGCTACAGTCACAGGAATGTCTATAGAAAATACAATTACATATGACTGACAAGGCCAATTTAGCATTCTAACCTGTTCAGAATAGCCCGAGTTCCTTGACATGACTACTCCCCAGCGATTTCCAGCTGTGGCCATAGATGTTACATGAAACCCTTCTTTCCACTTTTTGCTGATCCACTTGAAGGGGAATGATTCGCTAACCTTGTACGACTGTTGAGTGTAAGGAGTTCCTGCAAACATGACACAGAACGAATGTCACTATGGAAATGTCAACCTAAACAACGACAAACGGAACAGTTGGTTCAAGCTGTCAGCAGAAGTATGGCCACAAAATGGAGATTTTAACCGGCACACAAGATTAAATAAAAAACGTAAACCGCTGACCTTTGGACATTACAACCAATGAACTTCCATTGGATGCTCCAGCTATTGCTGTTATGTAGAAACTTTTCTCCCACTGGTCCATTATCCAGTCCTATGTGTAATGCAAAAAAAGTTTAGGAATCCTCGGTCAATAATTTTTCCAGGGTACTAATGAACAATGATCATGCATCAACAGATTGTACAGTACCTTGTGTAGAAAAACTGGTGAAAGTTCATAAAGCTGAGAACCAAAACCAGTTCCTGCATCCATAATGAGAGCCCAAAGATTTGCTGAAGAAGCCACACAACTAATGTATAGGCCATCCTCATTACCCTTTTCTATATGCTGTTGAAGCCTGTTGTCAGCCACGTTGTAATGGTACCTAACAAAGAGAATCAACATTTCTTCACTTTAATTTCCAACAACACATTGCCAAACTATTGCAGACAGTATTTGCATTAACACCAAGATGATACGATATATCTATAATGGGCCAGATTGGAACTGAGAAGTGAGAATTCATAAAGCAAAGGTATGTATAAGCAAACAAATACGACAGGTATAGATTTGGAACAACAAGAGCAAACTGAGATCCTTAATCACTAGCAACTACAAGCACAGTTTCATCAAAATATGCAGAGAAATTTAATATTTCACAATCAATATATGTACCAGAGTAATCAGGCATAATTTTGAGTTCTTAGATGGATCTGTATTTCTGCTTATTCGAGTTACCAAGAGTCATTGTTAAGATTCACAGCTACATTGACTATTTTAATGCACTACGATGGTCCCAACTCCAAAATCAAGTTTAGAATCTTCTAATCGGCACACGACTTCAATTGTTTCATGTTCTGTTAGTAAAATAGCAACACGGCGCAACTAAAAAATATGTGGTATATTAGGTCTAGCCAGGCATTGCATGTTTATTACAGATAGATGGTTTAGATTTGGGTAACATGTCTAACAAGAATATCTTGTATAAACTTAACACAATAGCATGAGAATCAGTCTATGATGACAATTAAAATTAACTGATCCGCCATCTACCCAACATCAAGTACGTCATGACGATTCTTAAAACCGAATTAACTAGAACACTCAATCTTATCTCTAGTATTAACTCATAGATAAGGAAACAAATCATTTGTGGTATCAATTATCACATTATGCATCATCATCTATTATATTTCAATCATTTCATGTAATTACCGCTGCTTCATCGGCCGCCTGGCATTGTAAACTGAAACCCACTGTGATGCTGGGCTCCCTAATCTAACTTTCTTCTTAGGCTGCTCATCTTCTTCATGATTTACAAGCAATCTTCCACGTTTTTGCCCCACCTACAATTTGGGTAAAAGGTTAATGACGAGACATAAAAGAAGCAAGCTAAACAATACATGCAAGTGCGAAGTACAGCAGTCCAGACCTTAAGAGCCCCATCAATTCTGATGGGCCTTGATGCAGGTGATCCAATCAAAGAATCAAAGAGAGAAATAAGTTTGGCATACTTTGGCTCTTCATCAAACTTCATATTCATGACAGACTCAAGAAACTCTTTGAATGGAGCTGGGCAGAAACTGCATAGCATGTCCGGAGCAGTAGCCATTTTCTTTTTGCAAACAAGGAAACTCTTGGTATCTCCCTGTGTTGTTAAGAAAGTAACATTGGAATGTACTGAAGTTAGCACCAGGAAAATATCAAGAAGTTAACTAGAAAGGTATAATTAAATCTACCTGGTAGCCTTGCCAAGGCAATCTTCCTTTTACTAGGAAGATAAGTGTGTAAGCCAGTGACTCTAAATCATCCCTCCTACTACCTGTACGACCTAAATGGGCGTGTGCACTCGCATATCTAATTGTTCCTCTGGAAAAAAGAAAGAAGCCAATAAGTATCGACTAAAGAAGAACCACAGGACAAGCAACGAGTACAGAGGGAACATAACCAACCTGAAGATATCAGGCCTTTGATCATAACCAACATGATGACCTGATGAATCTTTCCACTTTGATGCTGCACAATTCAGACAATGCCATATACAAAATGTAATCAAAGAAAAGAACGCTAATAAAGTTAGAATGATTACAAGACTGTAACCATGAGTTATGTCATGAAATATTGTAATGAAAGGGGATCACATACTTAGAATTCATTGAGTAAATAGCCTACCTAAACCAAGATCAACAAGGAAAAGCTTCTTCTCGTCAGGTGATCCAGGCAGCCCAAGCAGAAAGTTCTCCGGCTTTACATCACCATGAACAAACCTGATAAAAATAGGATGTGTTAACATAAATGAACGGCGATTTATCAGTTCAAGATAGCTTTAAGTTACCCTTTGGAATGAAACTTCTCAAGAATGGATATGGCCTCTACAGCAATGCAAGCAGCCATATGTGGAGACATCCTGTTAGAAATGTTAAATCTTTTAGTAGAGATTACAGAAGTACAACTATGAGATTAACAAAGTAATGCCAAAAGGACCAAGGGGATGCTTACGCTTGCCCCAGTGAATTCCATACATCCCAAAGACTAGGACCAAGGATATCCATAACCTGATTATTTTTTCAATAATCAATTTATTTTGCACAAAAAATCAGCTCGGCATTATAGATGATTAACTTAAGTAAACTCACAAGGATATAGTAGTCGCCCTGTCGACCCTTGTAGTGGACCGCAGGTACACCATAGCAGCCATTGATAGTTCTTGTAAAAAAGAAGGTCAATGCACATTGATCAGAAAGCACAAAAGATAGAGAATAGTCTAAGTACAAAAGGAAGTTGACTCTACAAAGTACATAGTACATACTGATAAACTTGCCACTCATATGGAGGGGCATAATTGCACCCTTTACTGCTTCGATGCTCAAACTTCAACGCAACCTGCATTATCATAATCCATTACCTTTGATTCATGTAACAAAGGTTTTTTTTGCATAAAATGTTTTACTGTCCAAGAGAGCAAACCTCATAGGCATCAGGACCAGTGTGGGCAGTCCCACCAGATAGTCTTCGACCAACATAGACTTGACCAAAGCCACCTTTACCTAATTTCCTGTCAGTTAGATACACTGGAGAGTTACCAACGTGAACCTGCAGAATTGGCATGGTATTAGGAGATCCGAGTAGCATGACTGACAACTCTGACAAATAAGATACTACAAAGAGCAGAATTTTCAAGTCATGTGAAACTATGCAACAACACAATGGACTTAGATGTCGCATGTCATTATATGCAAAGATCTAGATTGGTAGGTAAAAGGGTAATTCCACAGTTTACCTCCTTCCAGGTCAATGGCTCATGTACAACTATATTCTACAAGACTTGAGGAAGTAGCATATTTTCAATGATAATCCGCTGGGTTGTGTATTGGATAGGAACGAATTAATGGTCCTATTAACTGGGCACGCTCTGGCGCTCTATGAGTGACTGACTGTTAATGCAGGCCAGGCCATCTACTCTGGGTAGCCTTTCCCGCTAAAGGGGGTGTTTGACATTTATGGTGTTCTAAAAGAAAATATATTTTTACTACTTGGGCTATATTAACTGCTAACCTCTTTTCTAGAGCTACAACAGAAATATTTTAATAAATTGGTAGCTATTCAACCGTCACAATGTCAAATTTGCACAATGCCTTCATGACAACATTGATGAACGAATCCCCAATGCGATGGTACCATAGATACTGCATGAAACAAAGGATATAATCCATGTACATTATAGAGTTAAATTGACATATTTATCTCATCTGTGTTTTAAACACATAGCATGAAAATCCTATGTTTACGATTATATAACATTAACGAAAGGTCAGGTTCCATTTGTTTGTGCCATGTGAGACAAATCTAACACAACAGGAACACCCTTGGGAACATATGTACGGTCAAGGCTGCAATTGATGCATTTATTTTTGTTGAACTACTAAACCGACTGAAAACTATGTGGATTGAAAATGGCGCTCGTGAAAATAAATAATATAGAGAAGTAATACCCTCTCGGGGATTGGTGCGGTTGTTGATTCATCTTCAGCCCCGACAAGCTTCTCTGCACTTTCACCATCCATTCTCAAACCTTTACTTGCGACACCCTCAGAAACCTTGTCTTCCTTTTGAAACTGGTCAGCAACCTTGTTCGAAGCAGGGTTCTTGGCTCAGAAACAAATGTGGGTGCTGGAACAGCTTCAACAGGCGGGTCAGCGTCGAAGTTATTAAACTTATATGCAGGCCTTGGTGGCCCTCTTCTCCCTCTGCCCCTGACAGCAGGGATAGGAATGCGCTTCCGTGGAGCAGGTAACACCGGTTTCACAACCGGCGGCTCTGCTGGCAGTTGTTCTTCAAGCTTCCTGGACCTCAAACTTGCTAGACGCGCACTGCTTCGCAGCTGTGGCATCCTCTCCCCATGCACAACTTATTGTCAGTGTTCCAGCCGTCAGAGCACCTTCCAATCTCCACATGCGTAAAACACAGTTAAAATCATTGATCAATGCAACATAAGAAAACAGAAGTATTATCGCAAACACACATGAAAATCCATCTAACAGCTAATAATTTCATCTACAAATGTGCCGACAGCCGCCGAACTTCAGACCAAACTTGACTAGTCGATTCACAGCCGGCAGTAACCAATTCCAGCGAGCTGGATCCTAAATCTCCATCAAGAGGCGTCCACTCCTACCCCATCCTCATGGCCACTAACATTCACCAGGAATCGAACGCGTCAATCGGCATGGAAAATAGGGGGAAGCATCCCCATCATCCGGTGCCCCCAACAGGAGGATTTGCAATGGAGAGAAAAAAATACCCCGCCTTGCCACCAGATTACCACCAATCCGGCGCCCAATCTCCACTACCGTAGAGCCCACCCAGATCACCAACCAACTGACCACCCCATCTCTCGCCCAAATCCGGCGCTCACACACCTGGAAACCGACCCTTCCGGTGTCCGATCAGCCGTCGGCGGCCGAATCGGGACACCGACAACCCGTCAGGCCGCGATTTACCCCAAACGGAACGCTCCCACACCGCCTGATCGCGCAGGAACACACCCAGACGCCATCCTCGGACCCAAAAAAAATTCAAAAAATACCAACGGAAAAAAATAGAGAGATAGAGCGGGAGATCGGGACGCGGGGATGCTCACATCGACGACGCGGCGGCGAGCGGAAGGGGATGAGGAGACGGATGAGGCCCGATTCGTCGCCTCGGGAGCCGCGTGGTGGTGGTGATGGTGGTGGTGGGGGAAGGCAGGCACACGAATTGTGGAGGCGGAGCTGCTGGTCTCTCGTCTGTATCGTCTCGGCTCGTCTCTCGGCTGGCTCGCGCTGATGACGTTCCCTTCCCTTCCCTGTGTGTGGGGTTGGGTTTGGGTTGGATCGCGCCCAGCCACCTCGTCATGCGTCATGCATGGTGTCGCTGCTGCGTGGGGCCGACTGGTCAGTCGATGGAGTAAGGGCCTGGCTAGGTACGATTTTGGTTCGGATTGGAAGATGAAAAATTGGGGGCTGTGGATTTGGAATGCCTACCAACCTTTGATTTGCTACCCTAAAAGAGTGCTTGATTTTGTCAACGCCTTCTTTTGCTCTCCTACATTTTGCTTGATTTGTGCATCTTTGGAAGAGAAAGAATTGGAAGATGAAAAGATTGCTTGATTTGGAATGTCTACCAATGCTTGATTTGTCACCCTAAAAGATTGCTTGATTTGCTACCTACCCTAAAAGAATGCTTGATTTTGCTCTCCTACATTTTGCTTGATTTTGTGCATCTTTGGAAGCGAAAGAGAAAATACATGTATGAGCGCGAAGACTATTGGTCATTCGTAGTAGGCACAATAATTGACGCTTTGGCGCTCATTCTGGTTTTTCATGCAACACGCAAATGTGCTAATAAAGTGTCTTGTGACGCAAAGTCACAACAAACCATGACCTTCAAAGTTTACATTCACCAAAAAAAAAGGTAGAGTGCATTAGAAAACACAACGAACGTGAGCAAGGATGCTCACGAACGAAGAACTACATCATAACCATAACAAGATTTTTTTTTAATATAGATGATCTCTGGTTAACCTTGGACTTGATGTTTCTCAACAATGTCACAGAAAAACACCAGACGAACAAGACAACAGATATGTTGGACTAACGACAAAGGAAATTGGTATTACATTGACAGCACTAGATACAATATAAAGATACAATAGGAACGTCTACATACATGCACAAAATCATATATCTAGCGTTGGCGTCTATTGAGGATTATACTTGTAAAATTGTAGAATTAACATAATCACCACAATGTGTAGCTGTTGAAAAGAATGTGGTCGCTTAGTGAGAAGCCCATATTGTGGTTTGATGTTAACCACCCACCCATCTATGGTTGCTTCTTGATTTTTGTATGGGATTTTACATATTGCTACTTAGTACAAATAAAGAAATTAAAGGAAACACATAGTAGAAATGTCCCAGCATGTCATGGTTTAGATTAAAGCAATATGTTTGGGACATATTTGTTCTGTTTTAAGCATGTGCAGTTGTGAGTACACAAAGAATACCTGATATCTTAAATAACCATTAAACATATGGGTGTATTTAAAGGGTAATATATTAATATCAAGACGATATCAAGTATACACATGGCATCTGCAATAAATCCGTATCACGAGTAATATATGATGTACAACTCTCTGACTGCCCGAATATTATCCCCATAGTGATTGGATTATCCGTCCCATGGATAATCTAGCCCCACCCCGTAATATTTGGGCCTCACAGGAAAATGGCATAACATTTTGAAAGGATCAAAGAGATCGACTAGAAAGGGTAAATATGAGACTACATATTTTACTCTTTTTTCTTTAGCAATAGAGGGATTAACACAAATTTAGATTTTCTAGATTATGCAACTAGGTGTGCAAATTATATGAAGACAAGGATACAATCTAGCACATAAGATAAACAAATATATAATGCTAAAAACAAGTTAGTAGAGAGTTGAGAGATAACCAACAATTGATCCCAACTCGAAACTCACTTCCTAAGGTAATCTAATATATGTTGGAGAGTCGTGCCTCCCCTTGAGGAAGAAGGGGGCTATTTATATGGGACCCCATGCAAAAATCCAACAGCTATGTGGTCCCGCGGTTCGGATTACCTGGGTTGGAGTCGGATTGTCCCGGTGTGTGTGTGCGTGTGTGTGTGTGGGGAGGGTGAAAGTGCATGGTTGCCCCCATGTGTGGTTTTGGTAATTAATGACAATCTCTATGGACTAATGTTTGTATTGAGCTATTTGTAGGTGTATCCATTTGCATTGCTTGATCTCCATTTGTTGAAGACTAGGCTAAGGGAAGAAGAGTATGTGTTGATCAAGGCTAAGTGTGAGTTGATCAACACTCAAGTCCAAGTGAAGATATGCCATAGAGTGCCTCTCCCATATTGGTTTATGGGAGAGCAGTCATGTGAGTCTTCACCAAGCAAAGCGCAATCAAGAAAGGTGGCTCGTCTTGAGGAGATGAAGATCGTCTCCATCGACCTCAAGTGGATTATGCGCAAGGCAAAGGTATGATCTTGATATGGTTTCTATTTTACCGGTCTCATGTTGTTAGTGGAGAGACCGGGTTATAGGATAGATAGCCGTACTATCAAGAGGGGCTCTCGACCGAGTATCTTGTTCATATCATCATAGAGAGCACAAACCTTTGCATCCTTGCAATCTTTATTGGTTCTTATTTGGCTCTTATCATGGTGTGGTCTTGGTGCTTGTCGTGCTTGTCATGACAAGGCTAAGTTCACCGAAAATGGTTTTCATATGCGTCTTCTATTGCGTTTTCGGTATTGGAGATTTTGCCGGTTCATCCATGCGGAAGGTTTCTCTCTTACATTTCTTTGCAAAATCTCCATTTCTTTTTTGCTACATTTCCAAGGGTAGCATTTGTCGTCCTCTTTCCAACAAAATTGGTTTTACTTCATTCAGACTTCATTTGTAAAAGATATAGCTTTTCCGATTTGCAAATGAGAAGTTTTACTTTTCCCCTTTTGGTTTTACCTTCCCATTTTGGTCTATGATGTTTCTCCTCATAATCTTGTAGTGCTCGTTGTGGTGATTCCAACGAGTCCAAGATCATCGAAAACGGAGATCGGATGCAAAAGTTATCGCGTTTCTCGTGCGTGCTATTTTACTTTCTGTATGGCATTCGGATTTCATCCGGATTTTTCCGAGTGAAATCCGAACGTCCGGAAAATTTTCCGGATCTGTTCTGGACGGATTCCGAGGTGAACCAGATTTGCTCTCTGTTAGTGTTTTGGAATATTCCGGACCAATTCCGGACGACCACGAAAACTGCATAACTGTCAGATCTTGTGGACCTATAAAAAGGGGGATTCTTCCCCAAAGGTTTTTAGGGTTCTTGAGCAGCTCTTTTTCCTTTCTCTCCTCCATTGTTGCACCTTTTGAGAGCTCGATTCCTCCACTTCCATCCAATGATTCTTGCCTATTTTTAGGGAAATAAGAGAGGAGATCTAGATCTACCATTCCAGCAATCCATTCCTCCTCTAAGTGAGGGGAACCTAGTAGATCTTGATTTTGGAGTTCTTGGTGATTCTCCTCTTTGTTCTTCCTCTTAAATCCCTCCATAGCATTAGTTGCTTTGGTTGGATTTTGGAGAGAAGGATTTGACCACTTAGTGTGTTCTTGCCTTTTGCATTAGTTGCATCGGGTTGTGCTCTCCACGAAGATTCGTGGGATTGAAGTTCGAGAAGCTTGTTACTCTCGGGTGCATTGTGTTCCCAAGAGCTTGTGCCTCTTGGGTGCATTTTTTATCCTAAACGGTTTGGTGTGCCGCGAAGCCTTCGAGTTGTGAAGCTTCGGGCAAGATTTAGGAGCCCCCGATTGAGTTGTGGGTGTGTGCCCCAAGATCGTTGTAAAGTCTCCGGATTCCGCTTGAAGGATTCCGATAGTGGAAGGTAAACCAAACCTTTCGGTGCGGTTCATCGGATAATAGGGTGAGGTCTTTGTGGCATCTTGAGTAGGCCTCTTGTGGCGAGCTCACACCCCTCCAACGAGACGTACTCCCTTAATAAGGAGGAACTCGGGAATACATCCTCGTCTCCGCGTGCCTCGGTTATTTCTATACCCGAGCTCTTTACTTATGCAATTTACATTGTGATAGCCTTTGTGCTTGATGTTATACATATTGCTATCACCTTGTTGTTATATTGCTTAGCATAAGGTGTTGGTGCACATAGGTGAACCTAGTTTACTTAGGTTGTTGGCTTGTTAATTTAAACACCTAGTTTTATTCCGTAATCATCAAGCCTTTATCTGGAAAAGTTTTAATCGCCTATTCACCCCCCCTCTAGGCGACATCGATTGTTCTTTCAATTGGTATCAGAGCCTCGGCTCTCTTTTGGGGCTTTACCGCCTAGAGAGTAAAGATGTCGTTTAGAGAATTTGTGCACGATCCCATGTTTATATTCGTTGGCACAAATTTTAATGTTTGGAAAACTCATATGCTTAGTCACTTACGGGTCTTGGACCCCAATATTGAGCGTATCTTAGATATAGGTTTTTCTCCTCCAAAGGATTACGAAAGTATGACCTTATAGGATGAGAAAAACTTATATCTAGATGCTCTAGCTTCTAATGAGTTTTGCAAATTTTTGAGTGTTGTAGTTTTTGAGTCAATCATGCCTCTCCGGGACGCTCATGAGCTTTGGACCAAGATTCAAGATAAATATGGAGTGTCCAACTCTATTGAGGATGATTGTTCTCCCTCCACCTCCGGCTGTGATGAGTTCTCATCTTCGTCTACTTCACCAATATGTGGTAAGCCACAAATTAATGTGATGGTGAGTAGTGATAGATTGTGCAATATTGATAGTGAGCTCATTGTTGATGATCTTTTATCTCTATCTCATTGCAATGTTCTATCTTTGGACCTAAACACATATAGCACTATTAATGTCATACATGCTAGTGTTGATAGTCCTTGCATATCATCAAAAAATTGCTTGGATAAATCTCTTGATGATATGCTTGCTTTATCTTGTTGCCATGATAAAAATGCTTGTGTTCCCTCTAACTCTTGTATGAATAATAATGTAGAGGAAACCCAATTAGCTATGGAACAAGATGTGAACTTGAGTAGTTCAAAAATTAATTGTTCTTCTTCATCAACAATATTTTGCCTTATGGCTAAATCCTCAAGTAGTGATGATAATGATAATGATAATAATGATGAAGAAGATGATGTTGATGATGATGAATCCTTTCATAATAAAGGTCTAATAATTCTTAATGTCCTTCCTAAAAATAAAAATGCTCATGCTATCCTCTTTGAAATTATGGAAACCCTAATTGAGCGTGGGGAAACTACTAAGGCTTTGGAAACAAGCCTTGAAGAAACGGGTAAGATTGAAAGAGATGATGCTATGGAAAAGGCATCATTAGAAGATGATCTTGAGGAAGAGCAAGAGACTCGGGCTTCTCTTGAGGAGAAACTATAATCTATTGAGGAGTCTCACAATGAAATAATTGCTAAAATCATTAAAGAACGTGACCATGCTCATGCTAAATATAAAGTCACCAAAAAGGAAAATGCTAGCTTTAAGGAAGAGCTTGCCAAGTTGTCTTCTTCCATTCCTAATGCTAATGATGCTTGTGCTACTAACTCCACTTCTTGTGAAGCATCTATTTTGAAGGAGAATGTTGAGCCAAGGGCTCAACTTGAGTTGCTAACTAGCAAGTATGGGAAGTTGGAAGAAAGTCATGAAAAGCTATCTAGCTCTAATGATGATCTTCTAGCATCCTATGCTAGTCTAAAGTCAGCTCATGAGGCTATCACTACCAAGGTAACATCTTGTGAGCCTCATGTGGACAATGGAACAATTTTATCTAAAAATGCTATATTGCCATGTGCTAGTCCTAGTAGTTCATCCACTCAAAGTGTCGGTACATCATGTGATGAATTACTTTTCTTGCCTTGTTGCTCTAACAATGAAGCTTCTACTTCCTCTAGTGCTTTTTGTTGCCACTAACCATGTAGAGGAAATAAAAGATCTCAATGCCCAAGTCACTTCTTTGAAGAAAGACTTGGAAAAGTGTCATGAAGGGAAGAGTGCACTTGACAATATGTTGAGTGTGCAACAATCCCCCAATGACAAGAGTGGACTTGGATTCAACTCCAATAACAAGAACAAGTCCAAGAATGATAAGAAGAACGGCCAAGTACAAGTCAAGTATCCGGCCAAGATCATTTGCTTCAAGTGCAAGCTAGAAGGGCATCATGTTCGGGATTGCCCAATGAAGAAGAAGCCTCTTAGTGAGAAGCAACTAGGGAAGCGGCCTCTTGTTCAATCTCATGCTCAATCACAAGTTGAACAACGACCACCTCCTAAGAAGACTCAAGTCAATGCTCCTCAAGTTGAGGAGCCTATTAAGAAGAAAGAGAAAAGTCGATGTTGCTACCTTTGTCGTGGCAAGGGTCACTTTGCTTCTTCATGCACTATCGGTAACCTATCCAACCCCATCTTAATTTATGTTGCTTATTCACTTAGAAAGGATAGAGTTGGCAATGTGTTTGCCAAATATGTGGGAACTCAAAGTGGTGTCAAGAAACGAACCATTTGGGTTGCCAAGCCTATTGTGACTAACCTCTTAGGACCCAACTTGGTTTGGGACCAGCAAGCTTCAACTTGATCAATAGGTGGTGTTGGAGGACATTGGAGACTTGGCTACTTTTGAAGAATTAAGGGATCTTCATGGTTATATTTCCTCAAGCCAAGTCAATTGGAATATATTGCTCTATCTCATATCCAATGCTTCCTCCTTGCGGTAACTTGTATTTAAATCATATATACATTGAAAGTTGCTTGCTCCCTTGCATGTGTTAGTTTTGTTCCTAGCATGTGCTTGTATATGATATGCTACTTTCCTACTTGTCTTGTTATTCAAGGTTGTGTATGATAGTTGTGTATTATGTATGTGTAACTTTGTGTTGAGTCTTTATTGGATCTTGTGTGGATTTCATTTGGCTCTTTGAGATATTAATGGACTATCCCATTTTGGGGGAGTGATATGCTTTGTGCACTTCACAAACCTAAAAATGTGTGTACATGAGACACACCACCTAGTATTGATATTTCAATATTATCTAGTTACTATGTGGTATGTCATTTTCATGAGAAATTCAAATTCTACAATGTCCATTAATTTCTCTAGTTGGTTTTATTTGCCTCTTGCTTAAATAAAATGAATTATCACATTATGGGGGAGTAATAAGCTATGTGCATATTACAATCCCATAAAATGTGAACATTTGAGGTTTGCCACTTATATTTGATATTGTAAATTATCTTATTCCTATGTGGCATGTTTGCTCGAACAAGTTCCAATTTTCTTTTGGTTATCTTTTGGCTCTTGTTTGTGTGAGTTTGCTTGGTGTGGTTTTTCTCTAATATGCATTTCCATATATTATTTGAGAAACCATTTGTTCCATTTTATTCTAACCATGGCTTTGCCGGTTGGTTTGAATAGTTGAAAACTACCAACAAACTTTTTAAAAAATATGGTGTTTTATCGCTTATCTCTTGCCATATGTTTTATCTTGTGAGGATGACCTTGGATATCTCTACTCACCGGGAAAATATTTCCTTATATTCATTGTCCTTGGACAATTGATATTCACACTTGTGGTAGAATATTTTTGTTAATCTTCATGTTGGCTCTTGCGTTGAATTGCCTTATTTATTGCCAAAATATTTATTTTGACTCCCGTTGTCTTCCTTGCCTCTTGCAGGGATCCTGTTTCCAATTGATATAGTTTAGTGTTGTAAATAACATATGGAGAGTAATGATCCCTTGTGTGTGCATTTTGTATTCAAATGCAAATATCAAGATAATGCATGAATCTTGGGGGAGCTTTTCTTTTATTATTTAAAACCCTATCCTATCAATCAATATTTGATCCTTTCAATTGGCGTTTAATTTATATCTTATTTTCAATTGGTGTCTTATCAATCATGTGTTGTTTTGATTCGATTCCTATTGATATCACACTTCATGTGTTGATGTGTTTTGGAATCAATCATATGTTGATTTGATTTTTCCTTAATCATGTGTTGATTCGGATTTTGATATAATTTGGACAACCTTTTTGTGTCACACTTTGGTGTGCTCTCTTATTGGTTTACTTGGTGTTTTTGTCCAATTTATATCTCTTTTGGTTCTAGAAAGTCTTTGCATGCTCGGTCACTAATTTATTTTATTATAGCATGCTTATCATTCTTGTTCCAATATATAGGGGATACTCCACCGAATCCTAAAACGGCTAAGATGTGCATGAAATTCAATTTCATATCTATATGCACATATTTATGTGGAGTGTTTCCTATATATTGTAGTTTATCTAACTACTATGAGACCCAATGAGTTTGGGAACCATTTTGTGCTTGAATTTTGTTTTAGGTACAATGGAGATGCATTGGATGCTTGCCTCATTCATAAGGAAGGTGTTCTCACCGTGTGATTATCGGAGTCAAGCTTTGATGATAAACAAACTCTCATCTTCTTCATCGTCAATGTATCTCGGTAACAAGTATCTACCTCATGCATAGTTTTATAGTCTCAACCTTGTGTAGGTTGCTTCTTGGCATGAAAGCTTTTATGTGCAATTGTTATGGTTTTGGCTTATTTTCTTCACTTGGTATATCTTTGTGATATTTGTGATGAAATTTCAAAAACCTTTTTCTTCAATTGGTATTATTTCTTTGAGATACTTGTTGCTTATCTCAAAGCATCTTCACTATCTCTTGTTCCCTTAGTGATATGTGTGATGTATTTGATATTTTTTGAAGTTCATTTATATACAATGAGATAAATTTGAGCTATGTGCTATGCTTTTAAGCAATAATCTCGTTTGTATATTCATGACTTCCCTTTTGGACACCGTGGTCTCCCCTTCTTCTACCATTTCATATGTGCAGGTTACTTTGTGGATGTATATCATCAATGATTTGTCTACTAAGAAACCTATACATATGAGAGAGGTCACCTTTTAGTTGGTATCCTATTTATTTTGAGCTACCTTGATTTTTATCTCTAATTCTTTGGTGGCTCCAAATTTGTTTCATGGGTGCCTATCTTAATTTTATTTGCATCTTTGCACTCATGTATTTGTTGAGAATCTTTTACCTCATGCTTACCATGGTGAGTATGTTGATTTTTATTGGCTAAATGCTCTCAATAGCTTTTGGCATTTTCAATTGGTTTTAGTTTTCAATTGGTATCCCTAAGCTTGTGAACATACTCCTTTAAAGATCTTCCTTTTATCTCGGTTGGGCCTATGTCGTGGGGCTACCTTTCGGGTACCCCACGGTGGTGGTACCTGGGTCACGCCAAGGGAAGCCCATGAAGCCCATGAAGCATACCGTGTGGCCCAAGTAGCTGGTTAGGCCGGTGATAGCTCTCCTTATCCTGTAATGTGCAATCCGCACCGTCCACCCGAGACCTGGCCTGTGATATAAAGGCCAGGAGGGTGCGCCACCTAGGTCAAGCAACACACAAGCAAACCCTAGCGAGATTGCCATCTCGCCATTGTAGCCACCTCGATAATACCAGACAAGCAGGAGTAGGTCTTTACCTCACCTCGAGGGGCCGAACCTGGGTAAACTCGCCCCCTGTTAGCCGTCACAGCCACCAACGTTCATACTCTCTCCCCCTCAATCAACCCGGGGTACACAACCTTGGGATTTGCCGAGTCCACACCTCGTCAATTGGCGCCGTCTGTGGGAAGAACAGATCGTTGGAGTCATGGTTGCGCCGGCCTCATCTGCAATGAAGAACGGCATCAGCGCCAGGGAGTCGATCTACACCGGCTTCCTCGAGTTCGTCCAGCACTCGCCGGCGGATTTCCCGGCGTATGCTGAGCTGCAGCAGAGCACGTGGATTACCTTCGGTAGTCTGCGCTATCTGGTGGACAGTCGTGGAACGCTCCGGCCCACGCTGGCCACGCTGCGCGCGACGGATGCGCCTGCATCTACATCGACTGCGCCGACCGCGGCTTCACCCGCCGCGAAGATCGCATCTACTGCGGCCACGGCGATCGCGTCATCGACTGCCGTGAAGATCGCGTCCACTTCGACTGTGTCGGCACCATCTATGACCGCGTCAACGGCGACTGCGGTGACCACACCCGCAGTTACCAGAAAAATCGCATCTACTGCAACCCTGGCGCGGAACAAGTCTACTCCGACCTTCTTGTCCGCGCACCGGACGAAGCCAAAATCTACGCCGATTTCGACTACACCAACCGCGCCTCCGCATCGCGGAGTCGCCAGTAGCAGTGACCGTGGCACCCGCCACGTTGTTGTGATCTTCGACTCTGAGCATAGCTC
Source organism: Puccinellia tenuiflora (assembly GCA_012064385.1). Taxonomy (NCBI): domain Eukaryota; kingdom Viridiplantae; phylum Streptophyta; class Magnoliopsida; order Poales; family Poaceae; genus Puccinellia; species Puccinellia tenuiflora. The sequence goes on from QRDG01000026.1 coordinate 256,217, forward strand.
GGACGAAGGAAGCAGGACTGGGAGCATCAGCCCCACTCGACGGGTTTACCCCGCGCAAGTTTATATGGCCAGCCCAGCGCGATCCAACGGCGGGGAACCCCTATACCCGCTGGAGGTGACCATGCCGGACAGGGTGACAAGACTCACCATCACTCGGGAGATGGCGATCAAGGCCATGAAGCACGTGGACAAAGGCACGTTCCCTTCACCAGATGAACCCCGAGAAGACCAACTGGCGGTCCAATACTTGCTTCGGAAGGAGTCCGAGCGAGTCCGCCAAGAGAAGGCCAAGCTAATTCGGCGCAAAGAATTAGCCGACGCGTCGAGTGCCAGGAGGGCAGCACACTCGTTCATGGCCGGATCGGAAGAAGTCACACAAGGAGGACGTCACAGGGCTCGCATGCCACGGGTGCCAGAAGCTGATCGCGTCCACCTCACTCGCAATCTGGAGTCGTCATTCATGACGGAGGATGCGGACGGAATCCCCGTCCCCAAGACACCCGCTTCGGCCCTCATGGCGGTCGAAACCTACCTGCGACTAACACAGCCGCCGGAGGGTGACGCCCACGCCCGCCTTCATAGGCGACAAATTCAATCCCTCAGGGAAGTCGAGGAAGTCTTGGCAAAGTCAGCACCAGCAGAAAGGGTGCACGAGAATCGAGGCCGCCACGATCGTGAATCCGCACCACTTGCAGACCCAGCCCCAATTCGACTGCGACAACCGCAGCCAGGCGAAGATGTCCGTAACGTCGTCGCACAGAGAAGGGTGGACCGCAGTCCACGGATGCGAGCGGCGAGTGCACAGGCCAACGACGACGACGACGACGACTTCGAGCCACGCGGAGCCGCATGTTTCAGCTTCAACATCCGTGACACGAAGATGCCCAAAGGCTTCAAGCTAACAGCGGAGACACCCAAGTATGACGGGAAGCAAGACCCAAGGGACTGGCTGGAAGACTACCTCATCGCGTGCAGCTGTCAAGGTGGTACTTCGACTACTGCCATGCAGTACATCCAGTTGATGCTCACGGGATCTGCTCGCGGGTGGCTCAACACTCAGCCTAGGGACGCTTTCAGCACCTGGGACGAGTTCAGGAACGCATTCGTGAAGAGCTTTCTGGGGACATACGCGAGGCCAACAACCCTCATTGAACTCCAGGCGTGCAAGCAAGGTCGAGACGAGCCACTCCGTTCGTACATTCAGCGGTGGACTCTGCTTCGCAACACCATGGACGGAGCCACCTCAGAAGACAGGGTAATGGACGCATTCATGCACGGCGTTTACCGCCGCGACCTCCGTGAGGAGTTTGGTAGGCTTAGGCCGAGGAACATGATCGAGCTCATGCAGATAGCCAACCAGTGGGCAGATGGAGAAGACTCTGTCCGTGATGCACCACGATCGCCGAGGCAAGAAGCAGGACCTAGCAACTGGCGAGAAGGGCGCCTGAAGAAGAAGCCGCGTTACGTCGGCAACGACTCGATCGAGTTAGTAGCGGCGGGATTCGAAACCCCCCGTGAGAGTGAAAGACAGTACAACCAGGGCGGTGGCAGCGGCTACCATGGAGATGGAAGTCGCAAGCGCGAGTGGCGGAGACGCCCACTGACTGAAGAAGAAGAGTTAGAGCAACCTTGCAAGCATCACATGTTTAGGGACCCAGAAACAGGCAAGTGGGGATCCCGCCACCTATTGAAGGATTGCAGAAAGGCGCGTAAGATATACAGGGCGTTTGTGCGGATAGTCCCTCAGAATGGACAGCATGATAACCAAGCGGCACCCGTGGCACAGCCAGCCGCACAGCTGGCTCTCCAGGCACCACCTGCTCCGGCAGTCGCCAACCCAGCGCAGGCAGCGCTGGCCTTCTACCCGCAGCAGCAACAGCAACCACAGCCACAGCCGCAGGATCCTGCTAACGTGTTCCCGGCAGCACGTGGGCAGATTAACATGATACAGAAGGGACGTCCTTCCAACAGGACCCAGAAAATCATCACCCGCCAGGTCTACCAAGCACTCACCAACCCACCTGCAGTACCCGATTACCTGAGAGGCTCAGAAACAGCGATCACTTTCTCCAGAGCGGACCACCCGCCGGCGATCCCACGACCCGGGCACGCTGCTCTGGTAGTCGAAGCTCAGATCGGGGAGTACACCTTAAAGAAGGTGTTCATGGATGGAGGCAGCGGCATCAATATCATCTTCGCCGATACCCTAAGAAGGATGAACAGGTCAACATCCAACCTAACGCCATCAGCAAATACCTTCCATGGTATAGTACCAGGGCAAGCAGTCACGCCCATGGGAACAATTACACTCGAGGTTATATTCGGCACACCCGAGAACTTCCAGCGAGAGGCGATCGACTTCGAGGTAGTCGACTGGAAGTCGCAATATCACGCCATACTGGGTCGTCCGGCCTTTGCCAGATTCATGGCAGTACCCCACTACGGCTACCTCATGCTCAAGATGCCAGGACCTAAGGGCGTCATCACGGTGAAAGGCGACTTCGACCGGTCTGATAGCTGCGACCGCGAGTTCAGTAGGATTTCTGAGTTCTTCGGGATGGACGAGCACCTGGAGATGATGGCAGTCGATAATGACAAAACTCTGTTTCCACCACGGAAGAAATCATCCAATAACTCTGCATTCAACACAAGCGATGACACAAGGGCCCATCAGGTACACCCGACGGACGTCGATAAGACAGTCAGGGTGTCATCAAGCCTGACTAGCGCATAGGAAAGCGCGCTTGTCGAGTTCCTGCGCGAGAATTGGAAGATATTCGCCTGGCAACCTTCTGACATGCCAGGCATACCAAGGAAACTCGCCGAGCACTCCTTACACGTCCGTAAAGATGCCAGACCAGTCAAGCAGACCATGAGGCGCTTCGCGGGTCCCAAGAGAGATGCCATCAGCAAGGAGATTGACCGGCTGCTTCACGCCGGATTTATTCGAGAGATAAAGGAGTCAGAGTGGGTAGCAAACCCGGTACTGGTGGAAAAGAAGAAGACGAAGAAACTCCGCATGTGCGTCGACTTCACCGCCATCAACAAATGCTGCCCCAAGGATCACTTTCCGCTCCCGCGGATTGATCAGATCGTCGATTCGACTGCAGGCTGTGCACGCCTATCCTTTCTGGATGCCTACTCTGGGTACCAGCAGATCAGGATGAAAGTCGAGGATTAGGAGAAGACGGCGTTCATCACACCACACGGTGTATTCTGTTACCAGATGATGCCCTTCGGGTTGAAGAACGCTGGAGCCACATACCAGCGCACGATGCAGGCCTGCTTGAAGGAGCTCATAGGACAGATCGTCTAGGTCTACGTCGATGACATAGTCGTCACCACCCGCACAGAGGACAGCCTCATCGACGACCTCCGCAAGGTCTTCGACGCGCTCAACAAGTACCAGATCAAGTTAAACCCAGACAAGTGCGTCTTCGGCGTCCCAGCCGGAGAATTACTGGGGTATCTTGTCTCTGCGAGAGGAATCGAAGCCAACCCTGAGAAGGTGCAGAACATACTCGACATGCCTGCACCGACCAAGCTTCATGAAGTACAACGCCTAGCTGGCAGAGTCGCAGCGCTCAGTCGGTTTATTATTAAGTTGGGAGAAAAGGCCCTGCCCTTCTACCAACTGATGAAAAAGGCAGACAAGTTCGAGTGGACAGAGGAGGCACAAGATGCATTCGACAAACTGAAATAGACCCTCACAACCCCTCCAGTGCTGGTGGCACCATATGAGAACGAGCCACTGTACCTGTATGTGGCAGCCACGAACAGAGTGGTTAGTACCGTACTCGTAGTAGAGCGGGAGGAAGAAGGAAAGAGTCACCCTATTCAGCGACCTGTGTATTACCTCAGCGAGGTGCTAACTGATTCCAAGCAGCGGTACCCGCACTACCAGAAGCTGGCATACGGAGTCTTCATGACGTCCAGGAAGGTGGTCCACTATTTCTCTGAGCACCCGATCACGGTGGTAAGCTCCTCGGCCCTATCCGACATCCTCACCAACCCAGCCGCGACAGGAAGAGTCGCCAAGTGGGTTGTCGAGTTAGGGCCATGGGGGTTGAAGTATGTACACCCGAAGGCAATCAAGGCCCAGGTCCTCCCAGAGTTTACAACAGAGTGGATAGAAGCACAACTGCCTGACGAGCCCGACTTGTCCAACGCCTGGACAATGTATTTCGATGGATCCAAAAAATTCAACTCAGCCGGAGCAGGAGTCGTGCTCATTTCACCTAAAGGCGACAAGCTGAAGTACGTGCTGCAGATGAAATTCTCAACACCCTCCAACAACGAAGCAGAGTACGAAGCCTTGATCCACGGCATGCGGATGGCCCAGAACTGCGGCGCCACTCGCCTCATGATTTACGGCGACTCCTACCTTGTCGTACAGCAAACCATGAAGCAGTGCGATGCCATCGCTGATAACATGATAGCCTACAGGGAGCTGTACAATCAACTGGAAGGCCTCTTCGACGGCTGCAAACTGCGGCACATTGGCCGCGAAAGCAACGAAGAAGCTGACGCCCTGGCCAACCTAGGTTCGGATCGAGCTCCGGTGCCACCCGGAGTCTTCCTCGAGTGCATCACACAGCGCTCAATCAAGGTCCGGCCCCCGCCAGGACCCTCTACATCGACAACAAGCACCGCCAACCCGCCAAGCACGGAGAAGGAGGTCATGGAGATAATGTTGGTCGAGCCCACCTGGACAAGCCCGTATCTGGCTTACATGCTCTACCAGCGGCTGCCGGAGAACCCAGTCGAAGCCAAGCGCATCGTCCGCCGTTCCAAAGGCTTCACCATCATCAATGGCGAGCTCTACAAGAGAAGCATCTCAGGAGTCCTCCAAAGGTGCATCGATCCAGCCGACGGCCAAGCTATCTTACTCGACATCCACGCCGGCATATGCGGGCACCATGCAAGCAGTCGAGCACTGGTGGCCAAGGCCTTGCGAGCAGGGTTCTACTGGCCCACCGCAATGCAAGACGCAGAAGAACTGGTAAAAAAGTGCGTTGGCTGTCAGGAGTTCGCCAACAAGCCGCATGCACCAGCGTCGGCACTGAAGACAATACCACTCGCATGGCCCTTCGCGCAATGGGGGCTCGACATGGTAGGTCCCTTCAAGAAATCCTCCCCAAGCGGGCACACTCACCTCCTGGTGGCAGTCGACAAGTTCACGAAGTGGATCGAGGCGGTCCCAATCACAAGCTCAACCGCAACCTCCGCGGTCAACTTTATCAGGTCGATCATCTTCAGGTTCGGCGTACCGCACGGCATCATCACCGACAACGGGACGAACTTCACAGCCGAAGAATTCAGGGATTTTTGCTCTGAACATGGCGTCAAGCTCAGTTATGCATCCGTCTCACACCCGCAGTCCAATGGGCAAGTCGAGAAGGCCAACGGCCTAGTCAGCAAAGGCATCAAGAAGCGTCTGCGAGTACCATTGAAGCGAGCCGCAGGAGCCTGGGTGGAGGAGCTACCAAGTGTGCTGTGGAGCCTACGCACCAGGCCAAACAGATCTACCCAGTGTACACCATTCTTCATGGTGTACGGCGCCGAAGCAGTCCTGCCCTGCGACATCAAATTCGATGCTCCACGAGTGGTGGCATACGATGAGTCTGATGCGGAAGAAGCACTCGAAGATGATGTGGATGTCCTGGATGAAGCACGTGACATCGCCCTCAGCCGCACAACCGTGTACCAGCAAGACCTGCGCAACTACCACGGTCGGCGACTGCGGCCTAGAGCATTCGTCCCAGGGGACCTGGTTCTCCGGCTCAAGCAGAAGAAGGTGCACAAACTCGCCTCCCCATGGGAGGGGCCATACATTGTGACAGAGGCAATCGGCAACGGAGCTTACCGCCTGAAGGACTCGAAGACGGGGACAGTCTGCAGCAATCCGTGGAACGTGGCACAGTTACGCCGCTTCTACGCCTGATCGACCCCAGCTTGTAAACTTCACCTTGTTAAGTAGCAGCAGGTTTCTCACGCACTCTTTCCCTCGCCAGGGTACCTAAGGGGACTGGAAGGGTTTTAACGAGGCGGCCTGTTTGCGAGAATCAATAAAGATATTTGAAGAAAAAGACTTGTCATTTCTTCCTTTGCGAGCAAGCAACTTAAATCCTAGGCCGCCACTCGAACCACTCGGGGGCTCGCGCCATACAGGTCTAAGTCCAGCCTAGGCCGCCACTCGAATCACTCGGGGGCTGCGCCGCACAGGCATAACCCGAAAATCCTAGGCCGCCACTCGAACCACTCGGGGGCTCGCGCCATACAGGTCTAAGTCTAGCCTAGGCCGCCACTCGAATCACTCGGGGGCTGCGCCACACAGGCATAACCGGAAAATCCTAGGCCGCCACTCGAACCACTCGGGGGCTCGCGCCATACAGGTCTAAGTCTAGCCTAGGCCGCCACTCGAATCACTCGGGGGCTGCGCCGCACAGGCATAACCCGAAAATCCTAGGCCGCCACTCGAACCACTCGGGGGCTCGCGCCATACAGGTCTAAGTCCAGCCTAGGCTGCCACTCGAATCACTCGGGGGCTGCGCCGCACAGGCATAACCCGAAAATCCTAGGCCGCCACTCGAACCACTCGAGGGCTCGCACCATACAGGTCTAAGTCCAGCCTAGGCCGCCACTCGAATCACTCGGGGGCTGCGCCGCACAGGCATAACCCGAAAATCCTAGGCCACCACTCGAACCACTCGGGGGCTCGCGCCATACAGGTCTAAGTCCAGCCTAGGCCGCCACTCGAATCACTCGGGGGCTGCGCCGCACAGGCATAACCCGAAAATCCTAGGCCGCCACTCGAACCACTCGGGGGCTCGCGCCATACAGGTCTAAGTCCAGCCTAGGCTGCCACTCGAATCACTCGGGGGCTGCGCCGCACAGGCATAACCCGAAAATCCTAGGCCGCCACTCGAACTACTCGGGGGCTCGCGCCATACAGGTCTAAGTCAAGCCTAGGCCGCCACTCGAATCACTCGGGGGCTGCGCCGCACAGGCATAACCTGAAAACCCTAGGCCGCCACTCGAACCACTCGGGGGCTCGCGCCATACAGGTCTAAGTCCAGCCTAGGCCGCCACTCGAATCACTCGGGGGCTGCGCCGCACAGGCATAACTCACAAACCCTAGGCCGCCACTCGATTCACTCGGGGGCTCGCACCATACAGGTCTACGAGTGCAAAATCACACATTATACAACATCACATGGGTATACATACATGCATATTTATGTTACAAGCTAACATCATACAACAGATTGCTATTCTTACTCTACAGGTTCCTCCTTTGGCGCATCAAGCGGCCCCACAAGCTGCTCGCTGAAGGCCTGGACCTGCTGAATCATCTGACGCGCAGCCGCAAGAGTGTCGGCGTAGTCACCTGCTCCAGGCAAGCCGTCAAGCACCTTGTCCAAGGGAAGATGGGGCCGATGCATTCGAACGTACGCCAGCGCCACGTTCGCCCCGGCAACAAGCTGGGTGTGCACAACTTACTTCAACGCCTTGACCTTACCCTCACGATACCTCTCCAGCAGCGCAGCCAGTCCGCTAGGATGCTCGTTGTGCGGAAAGAACACCTTGTTGACCTGCAGGAGGGTGTTTCTGCAACCTTCCAAGAGCAAAGCGGCCCGCCAGGTGCGATCCAGCATCCTAGCAAGTACACTGCCCTTAGACTTGTCCGACCAAAATTGACGAGCTTCGAGTGAGTTACCGGCGGCTTCTCTATCCACTCGCTCGTTCACTCGACCCTGCTCGGCCTTCCGGTCAGCATTCACATCTGCATGAAGACCCAGCACTTAGAACAGTGCAAACATAAAGAAACAAGAGCAAAGCGTCAGAAGACCAACCTTGCAGTTGTCGACTGATCAGGTCTATCTGGCCAAGAAGGAATTCCTCACGCTGTGAGAACGGCGCAGCAGGCCGTGACTTCAAGCGCTCCAACTCCAACTCGGCGGTTCTCACCTTCGACTCAAGTTCAACAATCTTATTCCTCATGTAGGTGAACACTCGTTGGTAATTGGCGCTCCGCGCGTGGGCTGGAGGAGCTTGACGACGAGGGCGAGTGGGTGCAGCCGAAGAAGTATCCTCGTCCTCACCCACACCAGCGGCCTCAACAACCTCGGGAGTCTCACCCATCTCAGGCTGCCAAGTTCGACAGTGTCAAGCAAGGGAAAAAGCACATTCTAGAAGAAAGTATGACAAAAGACTCGAAGGCACATATTCACATTTCAGAATCAGCTTGTCCGCGGCCAGAAGACCCGCAAACTATATGGTTCATTACAGGCTAAGACCAAAAGAAGAACCCTAAAACAAAGGAAACTACATTGCAGACTCTGACTGAGAGCGTTTCTTCCTAGCAGCCAACTCCTTAGCCTTGGCGATCTTCCTCTCGAAGGTGGCTATTAACCTCTCAGCCAGCTGACTCGCCTGCACCTTCACACCGCTGAGGGACGCGGTTTTGCCATCAGGCCTCCGAGGGAAGTCGCTGACAACCTTCTCAAAGTCACCTGCGACTTGGTGACCAAGTAGGAGCTGGAAAGTGAGCTCTGAGCCGCGTACCGTCTGAGCACGCGTGAAGTCCGCCAGGGTGGTCGCTTCGCCTTCAAACGGAGCCACAAGCGCATCGACATCGACCGGCGACGGCTGCTCGGGGAAGATGCTCCGGTGCACACTCGCCAGGGCATCCTTCGACTTCTGCAGCGCCGCCGACGATTGCTGCAGCGCAGCCGAAGCATACGCGTAGGCGCGGTCAACAAAGCCAACAGCTTTCTCCAGGTCGAGATTCTCACTAGAGGTATCTTCCGGAGGAGCGCCTCCGCACGGCTCTGAACAACGAAGAGAGGACCAAACTTGTAAGAAATCAGAAAACGACACAAGACAAAGTAGGCAATGAGCCGAGATATTTACCTCCAATTGCATTGGCGAGTGTGAGCAAGCGCTCAACCTGGGTCTTCTCTAGGTCACCCCGGGTTTGCTCACGCTTTTGAGCCGCACCCAGGGATCTCTCTAGCTCCGCGACCCGCTTCGCCAGGCTCTCCTTCTCGCCTGTGGATCACCGGAGCAGTCAATAATGAAGACAGTCGCAGCATCACTCGAACACAAGGGTTAGTACTTACTGTTAGCTTGCTCCAAAGCAGCGTGGAGTTGGTTCTTCTCCTTCTCCATCCGCAAAAAGGCCTTGGCTCCCTCCAGCAATTGGCGACAAAACGGCTGTGCACAGAATAAGATATCAATCTGCGCCCGACTATTCTAGTCACGCACATCTTCGGGGGCTACTCCCATCGGGAGCGCTGTTCGCGCACCCGATACAGATCTTGTAGACTGAGTCAAGAGAAACTTACATGCTCAAGCAATCCAGCGTCCACCGAGGTCGCATCAGCAGTCTTCTCTGGCATGGAGGAGGTCGAAGCCTTCAAGGTCGACGCGCCACCCGCCTGCGGCTCCCCTTCGGTCGCCTTCGCGGTGCGCTCGAGCACGGGAGCAGAAGTATGCTCCGTCTCTGGAGGCGAAGAACCGGCAGCACCAGTGCGGTTGCTGGGACAGGATAATTCAATTCAAATACTTGCAAAGGCAAAAAGGGCACTCGACAAAACAAGATGATGGCTGAAAGACTAACCTGGTGACGTCCTGATCATCATCGCTCCCCACGGAGACGGAGGGCAGTCTCGCGAACCTAGTCGGTGGCGCAGAGCTAAGCGGAGGCACGAACACAGGCTCTGTCGGGTCGCTCGTGTACCTGGCACCCGAGGACGACTCGCTAGCCTCGCCCACGTCCTCCACCTCCACCTGCTTTGCGGGTGACGAAGCCGAAGCAGACTCGCCACCCTTCTACCTTGGCCGCTTATGCAGCGGCTCCTCGTCTTCATCATCCTCCTCCACCTCTTCGCTCGGAGAGTTAGCGGAAGGAAGTTCATCGTCATCATCCTCGTCCTCCTTCAAGATCTCTGCCTCTTCGTGAGAACCGTTCTCCATCAGCGGAGGAAGGCTGACAAAGCCGGATCGACCCTGTCAAAAAATTCGAGTCAAGAAATAAGATTCGACTGAAGAAAGCCCAAGACGAGCAAGGTTCAAGACACTTACCTCAGGCACAGGATTGTCGAGGCCATATGGCTGCACCGGGCACTTGACGCTGCATGTGTCTGCGGCTCGGAGGCTGGTGATGCTCCTCACCTTAGACTCGACCTCTTCGTCATCAAGTTCATCGCCGGATGCACGCGCCCACATTGGCTGGTCGCGGCGGCGGAGTGGCTGCACTCGGAGCCTGAAGAAGGTCGCGATGAGGTACACCCCACCCGACTTGCGACCAAAGGTCTTCAGAAGATCGCGGAGGAGTGCCAGCAGCGGTTTCGTCGCCTCCCTGTCTTCCTTTGACAGCGGGTGCGTCCACGCCTTCGTCTTCTGCAACGCGCGGTCTGCCGCGAAGTCGGGAAGGCCCTCTTGGTCGCACCTGACGTAGAACCACTTCCTCCGCCAATTCTGGACGGAGTTGGATTTCTTCATCTGGAAGAACGTGGTGTCGCCACGCACCTGGATGTTGAAGCCGCCGACTGGGTAGACCTGCTTCGACTTCCCAACGTTCTTGCGAACGAGGAACAGAGACTTCCAGAGAAGCCAGTTGGGAGAGATTCCCAAAAAGCACTCGCAGAGCACGATAAAGCTCGCGATGCTCAAGACGCTGTTGGGAGTCAGATCGTGGATCTGAATCCCATAAGCGAACATGAGGCCACGAACAAAATCGTGGATGGGGAACCCGAAACCCCGTGGAAGGAACTCCACGAAGCAAACGCGTTCCCCATCGCGAGGAGAGGGGAGTACCTCTTTTCCCAGAGCGCGCACGGCCGCCTGGTCCGCCGGCGGCAGCAGCCCTTGCGCGCGGAGGCTCTCGAGATCGGTCTTCTTCACCGACGACTTCACCCAGTCGCCTTCCACCTTCTTCATGTCCGCATCGGCGGCGGTGCCCTCGGTGGTCTTCGCTCTCTTCAAGCCCATCTTCGCTCGGGAGAGTGGAGAGAGCTCTGGAGAACTGGGCGCAAGGGCAGCAATGGAGGCGCAGCACTGGAGGAGAAAGCAGAGGAGATGGCGGCGAAATGAGGATGGCGTGAACTGTTCCCCACCGCGGTGAAAATTATATACCGCGGGGTCAGTTCATCCTGGCCGTCCTCCACGAAGCGGCAATTCGAGGCAACATCTGGCCGTCCACGCGTCGCGCGGAGATAGCAACCGTCGCCGCCCACGACGCCCACTACGCGCGGGAATCGAGGCGCCATCATCATACCACGAAAATTTCGCGCCCAACGGTCAGAACAGTCAATACTGACACTGGGACCACTCTGTTACGTCCAATCGGATGCAGAGCACGCCGAAAACGTCAGCCCTGACGTCATCAGCGGAGGCGTATCAAGTAAGCCAACGGGCTGATGGAGCACCTGGACAGCTTTTTCGAGTGCAACAAGGAACAGTAAGCTCTGAGAGCTGAGTCGACTCGACAATCCATTCGAATGAGACAAGTACATAGTAAGCTTTGCAAAGCCGATGACACCCGAAATCATCATTCGAGTGGACGAACAACCAGTAAGCTTTCAGAGCTGAGTTTAAGTCAATTCAGTAGGCCATCAAGGCTGAATACAAAGTAAGTCGAGCAAGGCCAGTTTTGACTCGGGGATTTCGAGTCATCTTTTTACTCCCATCGGGAGCGGACTTTTCGACTGAAGAAAAATTGAGTTTAACCTCAATCGCAAGCAATTCAGCTTAATCTCGGGGGCTACTCCCATCGGGAGCGCTGTTCGCGCACCCGATGACTAAGGACAACGGCAGTCGAAAATTGGCGAATCAAGAAGATCATGAAGCGCACCCGATTATTCAAGATAATTGCAGCCGAAGGGTGACTTGCAAAGGAACCAGATGGCGTGCCCGGAGGAAGGAGTCCTTTACTCGACTCTGCGATTCGACTAAGCACTCGGGGGCTACTGTCGTGGGGCTACCTTTCGGGTACCCCACGGTGGTGGTACCTGGGTCACGCCAAGGGAAGCCCATTGAAGCCCATGAAGCGTACCGTGTGGCCCAAGTAGCTGGTTAGGCCGGTGATAGCTCTCCTTATCCTGTAATGTGCAATCCGCACCGTCCACCCGAGACCTGGCCTGTGATATAAAGGCCAGGAGGGTGCGCCACCTAGGTCAAGCAACACACAAGCAAACCCTAGCGAGATTGCCATCTCGCCATTGTAGCCACCTCGATAATACCAGACAAGCAGGAGTAGGTCTTTACCTCACCTCGAGGGGCCGAACCTGGGTAAACTCACCCCCTGTTAGCCGTCACAGCCACCAACGTTCATACTCTCTCCCCCTCAATCAACCCGGGGTACACAACCTTGGGATTTGCCGAGTCCACACCTCGTCAGCCTATCTCTTGTTGATTTTTTGAAAATTGGTATCTCCTTATGGCTCAACCATATCTTTGGTGCAAGTGCTTTGATTTGCTTTTGCTTTTGCTTTATGCACGCTTGCACTTGTTGCGTGTTCTAGATGATTTTGGGGGAGTGAGGATTCCATATTTGTGCACTCCTCAATAGTGCATGAACATTGGGGAGCTTCTTCATTTTTATTTAGAACTCTTGTTTTGGATCTTCTTGATTGCTTTTCTCCTTTGTGGAGATGTTTAGAATGATTTCATCTCTTTGCAATCTTTGGATCCTCAATATAGTTTGATTCCCTCTAATTATTCGTCAATGAATATGTGCATTTGATTTCACTCATATCTTGAGAAATGCACACTTTATGGAGGAACTCATATTATATTGGCTTTCTAAATTTTTCTTCTCATTTCGGCAATCGATGCCAATGGGGGAGAAGTTTAGAGGGCTTAAGGGAATTTGGGTTTTATGCTTTTGTTGCATTTGCCTTTAATGCGCTTGCGTCCTTGCTTGTTTGTCTTGCAAGGTTGCTTTATTCATTATATAAACCCTCTTAAAAAGGGATTGTCATCAATTACCAAAATGGGGGAGATTGAAAGTGCATGGTTGCCCCATGTGTGGTTTTGGTAATTAATGACAATCTCTATGGACTAATGTTTGTATTGAGCTATTTGTAGGTGTGTCCATTTGCATTGCTTGATCTCCATTTGTTGGAGACTAGGCTAAGGGAAGAAGAGTATGTGTTGATCAAGGCTAAGTGTGAGTTGATCAACACTCAAGTCCAAGTGAAGATGTGCCGAAGAGTGCCTCTCCCATATTGGTTTATGGGAGAGCAATCATGTGAGTCTTCACCAAGCAAAGCGCAATCAAGAAAGGTGGTTCGTCTTGAGGAGATGAAGATCGTCTCCATCGACCTCAAGTGGATTATGCGCAAGGCAAAGGTATGATCTTGATAGGGTTTCTATTTTACCGGTCTCATGTTGTTAGTGGAGAGACCGGGTTATAGGATAGATAGCCGTACTATCAAGAGGGGCTCTCGACCGAGTATCTTGTTGATAATGGATATTGACAAACAGTGGCAAAGTTGGCGGGGACAAATCTTCTTATGTAGCTTTAGTGCGCTCCCCGGCAACGGCGCCAGAAAAGTGCTTGCTGCTGCTGTATTAAAATAAGTTGGGTGGTGCCCCAAGCGAAGGCGGAATTGCAGCTAGTAGCAGTTTTCCCTCATTTAACGAACCGAGGTTTACCGAACCAGTAGGACTTTGAAATCAACAACGAGGTGAATGTTGAAGATCTCTGGCGCTTGACCTTCAACAGACATGGACCTGCACACACTCAACCAAAATACTTTGCCCCCAATGGCGGAAAGGTTGTCAATCTTTCCGGTCTCACAGAAAACAAAGCGGTTAATTGTATGATGAAATAGATAAAATATGAAAAGTGACCAGAGGAGTAATGATGATTAAAAGCAAGTAAATGAGGTTGTAAACAATGTAAAAAGATGGACCGGGGGCCATGGGTTCACTAGTGGAGTCTCTCAAGTAAATAAAATATGCATGTGATGGGTGAACGAATTACAGCTAGGCAATTGACAAGATCATGACACAAACCCAATTTAGCTATGACAAAAAGGACATAATAATATTTATGGAGGCATCACGACAAGGAACAAAGACCGTTGAGTCCAACTACGTCTTTGTCTAAAAAGTCCACCGTGGGATCGCTATCCAGCATGTCACCCAACGGTATTAAGTTGCAAGCAACAAACAATTGCATTAAGTAAAGTACATGAACTAAGCAATACTAATATCAAAAGAGACATTAACACCGCTGTTTTACCCTTAGTAGCAACAACACACCCTTGCCCTTAGACGTTTCTGTCACTCGTGCCCAGGAACAAAAGGGGGCATGAACCCACTATCTAGCATAAATACCCTCTCTTGGAGATACACACAATCACTTGGCCAAAGTAACTACGCACATCGGAGAGCATGCAAGAACATAAATCACTCATATAAGAATCATGCACAATCTGAACATAACTTCATAATCCATCGGATCCCAGCAAACACATCACATAGCATTACAATAACCGATCTTGATCATGTTAGGCAGCTCACAAGATCATAAGACATGAAGCACAAGAGAGAGACTACCAACTACCTACTGCCATGGACCCGTAGTCCAAGGTGAGACTACTCACAACTCATCCCGGAGGAAGGCATGGCGATGAAGAGCCCTCCGGGATCGATCTCCCCTTTGGCAGAGTGCCGGGATCAGCTTCAGATTGGACCCCGAACTAGGGTTTTCGGTGACGGCGCGTCAGGGTCGAGTTTTTGGAAAATAATCGCCGCCTCGACGTTTTTGGGTAAAAGGCAATTTATAGGCGTCAGAGGGGGCCGAGGTGAGGTCCCACGGGCAGGGGCGGGCCCCACCCACGGGTGACCCCCAGGCCGCGACAGGGGGGCGCCTCTTCCCTGTGGGCCTCCCCTCCGGCTCTCCTTCGGACTGGTACTTCGTCGTGGCAAATAAAAATTCCCCGTAAATTTCCAGCGTGATCCGAGAATATTTCCAGAAGTAAATTTCTAAAACAAAAAGACAGCAAAAACAGGGAACTGGCACTGGGCATCTTGTCAATAGGTTAGTCCGACAAAATGCATAAAAATGATATAAATGACAGTAAAAACATGTGACAATATCACAAAACTAGCATGGATCACTCAAAAATTATAGATACGTTTGAGATGTATCACTTGTTCATATCGTCGTAGAGAGCACAAACCTTTGCATCCTTGCAATCATCTTTATTGGTTCTTATTTGGCTCTTATCGTGGTGTGGTCTTGGTGCTTGTCGTGCTTGTCATGACAAGGCTAAGTTCACCGAAAACGGTTTTCATATGCGTCTTCTATTGCGTTTTCGGTATTGTAGATTTTGCCAGGTTCATCCGTGCGGAAGGTTGCTCTCTTCCATTTCTTTGAAAAATCTCCATTGCTTGTTTGCTACATTTCCAAGGGTAGCATTTGTCGTCCTCTTTCCAACAAAATTGGTTTTACTTCATTCGGACTTCATTTGCAAAAGATATAGCTTTTCCGATTTGCAAATGAGAAGTTTTACTTTTCCCCTTTTGGTTTTACCTTCCCATTTTGGTCTATGATGTTTCTCCTCATAATCTTGTATTGCTCGTTGTGGTGATTCCAACGAGTCCAAGATCATCGAAAACGGAGATCGGATGCAAAAGTTATCGCGTTTCTCGTGCGTGCTGTTTTACTTTCTGTATGGCATTCGGATTTCATCCGGATTTTTCCGAGTGAAATCCGAACGTCCGGAATTTTCCGGATCTATTCCAGACGGATTCCGAGGTAAACCAGATTTGCTCTCTGTTTGTGTTTCGGAATATTCCGGACCAATTCCAGACGACCACGAAAACTGCATAACGGTCAGATCTTGTGGACCTATAAAAAGGGGGCTTCTTCCCCAAAGGTTTTTAGGGTTCTTGAGCAGCTCTTTTTCCTCTCTCTCCTCCATTGTTGCACCATTTGAGATCTCGATTCCTCCACTTCCCTCCAATGATTCTTGCCCATTTTTAGGAAACAAGAGAGGAGATCTAGATCTACCATTCCACCAATCCATTCCTCCTCTAAGTGAGGGGAACTTAGTAGATCTTGATTTTGGAGTTCTTGATGATTCTCCTCTTTGTTCTTCCTCTTAAATCCCTCCATAGCATTAGTTGCTTTGGTTGGATTTTGGAGAGAAGGATTTGACCACTTAGTGTGTTCTTGCCTTTTGCATTAGTTGCATCGGGTTGTGCTCTCCACGAAGATTCGTGGGATTGATGTTCGAGAAGCTTGTTACTCTTGGGTGCATTGTGTTCCCAAGAGCTTGTGCCTCTGGGGTGCATTGTGTATCCTAAACGGTTTGGTGTGCCGCGAAGCCTTCGAGTTGTGAAGCTTCGGGCAAGATTTGGGAGCCCCCGATTGAGTTGTGGGTGTGTGCCCCAAGATCGTTGTAAAGTC
Organism: Puccinellia tenuiflora; assembly: GCA_012064385.1. Lineage (NCBI taxonomy): Eukaryota > Viridiplantae > Streptophyta > Magnoliopsida > Poales > Poaceae > Puccinellia > Puccinellia tenuiflora. The sequence goes on from QRDG01000026.1 coordinate 272,649, forward strand.
TCCTGGCTTCCGCCTTGAAGGATTCCGATAGTGGAAGGTGAACCAAACCCTTGGGTGCGGTTCATCGGAGAATAGGGTGAGGCCTTTGTGACATCTTGAGTAGGCCTTTTGTGGCGAGCTCACACCCCTCCAATAAGACGTACTCCCTTAATAAGGAGGAACTCGAGAATACATCCTCGTCTCCGCGTGGCTCGGTTATTTCTATACCCGAGCTCTTTACTTATGCAATTTACATTGTGATAGCCTTTGTGCTTGATGTTATACATATTGCTATCACCTTGTTGTTATATTGCTTAGCATAAGGTGTTGGTGCACATAGGTGAACCTAGTTTACTTAGGTTGTTGGCTTGTTAATTTAAACACTTAGTTTTATTCCGCAATCATCAAGCCTTTAACCGGAAAAGTTTTAATCGCCTATTCATCCCCTCTAGGCGACATCGATTGTTCTTTCAGGGGGGGGGGGGGGGTTGTATTGAAAGATCATGGATGTCGCCTAAGGGGTGAATAGGAGATTTAACACAATTATAGTTTTGCCTAGAATAAATGCGAAATAAAATTAATATTTAATTTATTAAAAATAAAAGACTAATTATTCTAAGCTCAACTACGCACACCAACAATTTATGCTAAACCAGACAAACAACTATGATTGTTGAAAAAATGACCCCTCAATACTGGATGCATGTTTTTCTCTAGGATCATTACAAAATGAAACCAGCAGCCTACTTGTTAGAAATTTCCAAAGCATGGCGAGATCGTATTTATTTTTCTATGTATACTCTTCCTTTTATTATTCCAACAAGGACTTACGGCAGCTCCTCCCTTCATGCCTATTTTCTTTACCTTATGCCTATCTAAGTATAGTATTCATCGGCTGTGGTTTAGGTTTCTCCGTTGGTTTCTTGACTTTTGACTACTTATTTTAGTTAAACATATATGTTAGTCCCTGCTATATAGGGCAATGTTGTCCTCTTCAGTAACTTTTGGCGAGAAGTTTGTTGCGAGGTCATCGAGCAATGTCGGCAAAATGACTAGCTAGATTAGACATCCAGGTTCGGAATTAATATGAACTAGAGTGGAGTGCATCCTTGCTACTCGAGTAATAAACTTTTAAAATTTCACAAGTCACACTTGCACATGCACGTTTTCTAGTCCGTGAAGGAGATCGTTGGATCAATCACAGTGTTGCTATAAAATTCTTCAAAAACTGATCGTGTGGCATTTCTTCACCTCCTCCTGGCAAATGGGCCCACTATCCAGTGACTTGCAGCTGACCAAACGTCCCACCGTGCAGCGACTACAACAAGACCTTGCGGGTCCCGCATTCTATAAAATGGTCAAACTCAATATCATGTGGCCCACAGTACAGTCACACAGCGAACCGCCGAACCGCACAGCCGTGGTATCCCTTTGACCAATGTTGCCCTATGACAATCTGGTCCCACCTGCCGGCGTCACATCCCTCCCACTCCCAGCATCGCCAATAGTCTTTCTGGAACAGAGCCCAAGCGTCCTCCACTCCTGCGAACACGAAGCACCCTTCGGGAAAGGGGACAGGCGATGGCGAAATCTTCTAGAACCTCGGAGGCGCGCCGCGACGCCGTGTTCGGGCGCTGGGTCATTTTCTCGCCGGCGCGCTCGCGCCGCCCCACCGACCTCAAGTCCCACGACCACGCCAATCCTAGCCCTGGCCCCGGCGACGGCGCCCCCAAGCCGTCCTGCCCCTTCTGCCTCGGCCGCGAATCCGAGTGCGCCCCGGAGATATTCCGCGTGCCGGCGCACGACGCGCCGTCGCCGTGGCGGATCCGCGTGATCGAGAACCTGTTCCCGGCGCTGCGGCGCGACGCGGAGCCGCCGGCGCCGGGGGAGGGGGAGGAGGAACCCGTAGGCGCGGGGGAGTGCGCCGTGCGGGGGTTCGGGTTCCACGACGTGGTCATCGAGACGCCGTGCCACGACGTTCGGCTCTGGGACCTGGACGCGGAGGGGGTCGGCGACGTCCTGCTCGCGTACGCGCGTCGGGTGCGGCAGTTAGCTGAGCACCCAGCCGTGAAGTATGTTCAGGTAGTCCTCTGTTTAACTTCAGCGCTTCTGCTTACACAGGTACTAAAATTTATAGCTGGGTCTATCTCAATCGATAAATGCTGACAATTTTGTAGCATAAATGTCATTTCGGTGGGTCTTAAAGAGTGCCAAACTCTCATTGTGATCATCTTAGTAGGCCGGTCCTTATGCTCCTATCCCCTAGGCAGCTGTTATTATTTGGAAGTTAGTGGAGCTAATTTATTCCTACAGGGTAATATGGATGTCATAAGAAAATTCTAGTTTTCATAGTTTAGGATGCAAATAAAATGATTTAGGAGTTGGGTGTGAAATTAAACCAATGCACTAGTTGACGAACCAAAAGTCGGCTGATTCCTAGATATCATGGTCAACTGAAAAATATTTGTGCACTCATACTGTTTCTTGGTTGTTATCCATACAATGTACCTTAAGTTTTGTGTGCCAAGGGTCTAATCATACACTTCACGCCATACTGAATATTATAATTCCAGTGTCATCTGATACATCATGGTTCACGAATGATGGTTTTATGCGCAAAGCAGATAATGTGTTGGGATTTCCTGGCTTTTTTTTCTTCGGATCTTAATGTTTGTATGGATACTGCATTTTTGGTGGCATAGTCTGCAAATTAGCTGATAGCGTAGTATGCAGTGGCGGAGCAAGCTCAGGATTGGAGCCTGGGCAAGACAGTAAGTGCAGCTAAGCTAGCAGCTTTTGTCCAAATAAATTACTAATTGGAGTACAAAAATTCCAAGGAGGTGCACCGTGGGAGCCCGGGCAGCTGCCCAGGCTAGCCGGGCCTTGGCTCCGCCACTGGTAGTATGTATACTTACTTCCGAGTATAGGCTTTAAATTGTGTTGTATTAAGGGCACTTTCTGTACAACTGATGTTTATTTCAAACTGATGTTTATTTCAAATGTGGAACTGATGTTTATTTCAAAACCTTTTTGGTTTTAAAGAAATGTACAACAGTCATGCACTTTCTAACTTGAAACTGAACCATACGTTTCCAAGCTCACTCTGTTCTACTTTTTTGTGTGTGTATGCATTTGCATATAAGATTAGACATGTTGATTGAAAAATGTTAAAGCTGTTTAACTCCATGTAGTGATCACTACGGCATTATCTAGTGGCAGGATTTAGTGCAGTTTTGTCACTTGCTGTTTTCCTCATGCTCAGCTCTCTTTTATGCACTGCCACACAACATATTTGTGCATGTAGAAACCTCTTGGCTGATATGAAAATTGGTAGTTATTCGTAAGGGAAGTATCAATAATTCACTGGCTTGTTTTAACACGTTGGGTCTTTTACATTTGGCCACCACATAGCCAGTTATTTATGCTAAGGAAACAAGCTACTGGCCCACTGCTCTGATATATAATTTGTATGTATGTTACATATGCATGATGCATGTGTGATTTTCGATCTGTGTATGTTTTTGGCTCTAACTCCCCTAAATGTTTAAAGATGAGTGCTTAGAACTTAGAAGGCACAAAGTGTAACCACCGATGATGGCCGTGACCCCGGAGAAAACAAAATGGCAGAATCAAACTACTCTAATCTAACCTACAAAGGAAAACGAACTAGAACAGAAGAGGGGAAAGCGCAATCGAGGCTGCTGGCTCTGGTGGCCTGGTTGTTGGTGCATGCTCGCTGTTACATTATCTATTCAGAGACTCTAGGCTGCATGAAATATTTGTGCACATGGTTCATCTGCTCTAGAAGAGTCTGTCCTTGAACCGAAATACAAATAAGACCTGCTTATTAATTAAGGTAGTCTTGATGATGCATAAGGTAGCTGTCACTCTTGCCAATACTGCTCTTATGCACCAAGAACTTTGGTAGTTTTAAAATTCATATTTCACTGTATTTATTTGTGCTGTTATGGTACTGAAAATTTACCAGTAAGTAATACGAGCCCATAATTTTATCGATATCATTAGCTACTTGAGTTATTTTGTTTACTGTAGCTTGTAAAATGTGTTGCCAAATTCCTCTTATTATGCTGGAAATCTCTGTTGTCTTAAAATTTCTTAGGTGTTTAAGAACCACGGGGCGTCTGCTGGAGCTTCAATGGCACATTCACACAGCCAGATGCTGGGAACCCCATTTGTCCCTCCATCTGTTACCTCCAGGCTCAACTGCATGAAGGAGGTTTTTGAGAGGTCGGGAAAGTGCAGCCTTTGTGAGATTCAGTCCAAGGATATTTTGGTCAGTGAGACATGCAATTTTTCTGCAATTGTTCCTTTTGCAGCATCTTATCCATTTGAGATATGGATTATTCCTCGGCAACATAGCTCCTCTTTCCATGAAATAGATCAGGATAAGGTATGGATTGCCCCTGAATCTACGTGTTTGATGTTCCGTGTTGTTGAAAACCGTACAATCTCAAATTACATTTTTTTTCTGCACAAATATACGTACGTGCAATAGCCTGAGCTACAAAAATAAACTTCATAGACTTCATGGATTCTGCTGCCCTTTTCATTGCATCAAATGATTACTATGCTGTATACAGGTATTGGATCTTGGGTCTCTGTTGAAAAGCATGCTGCAAAAGTTGTGTAAGCAGCTCAACGATCCGCCATTCAACTATATGATCCACAGCGCACCATTTGGACTCTTCTCGTCCTGCCTGCCGTACACACACTGGTTCCTCCAGATAGTGCCGCAGTTGAGTGTAACTGGTGGATTTGAGATGGGAAGTGGATGCTACATCAATCCAGTTTTCCCTGAAGACGCTGCGAAGATTCTGAGGGAACTCGAGTGCTCAATGTAGTTGGGCAGTCAGATCCGATTTGTTTCTCGGTCATGTTGGAACAATGGATGTGTTGTTCCTCTATAGTTTTTTTTTTCTTCTAAAGACACTTCACGCATCACTAATAATCTGAGTGGGTCTTAACCCGACTAATGTTTTTCTGTTGGAGTTGTTATTTTATCACCTGGAAAGGTGGTCTCAAACTCATTAGTTGTGTGAGCAGTGTTGGCTGTGTGCATATGCAGAGGCCGGGTCTTATTACCCTTTTCGAAAACAAAAGAAGTATATATGTGATTCAGTGTACCGTGACCTTGATGGAACTACTAGAAATGTGGCATGCCTGCTGCTGACGATGTTGTGCTGGTTACTGAAGCCATGAGAGTCAGTGGTTTCAGACCAACCAGCTGAGCTGACTCAACATGTGAGTATATCCTGGCTAGAAATGATTAATCAATATGCACGATGAAGACATAGCCAGATGGTAAATCCATCAAGAAACTCCCTAAGCATGTGCACACATAAAAAGAAAAAATGCGTAGGAAAGCAGTGTACAACAGAAGATGAAAACAATAGAAAAGAAGAAAGTTGCATGACTCGTGCTCTCTCACTTGGTTTCATGTTAGTTTCTGCCACTTACAAGTAGATTGAGCAGGCAGAACGAGGAGCACATAGCTTTGCCGGTTTCTTGGTGCCACCACAAGTCCACAAGGCGGAAACTATTATGCTGGTAGTGCACACAACCTAGCCCAACTGTAAGGTCACCAGGCCTCAGGAATACTGACTGGGTAGCTACTGTTTCTCGTTTCGACTCCCGCCTCGCCCCATGCCCACCAGGTGTTTGTGTAAATTCTTATGAAAGCCTCATTTCGCGAAAATGGGGCTAGTGGTCCCTGAGGCAACTTTGCTTAACCATGTTTGCTACTACCTCCGATATGAAAATATTGACGCAAGCTGTGTACTAATTAGAATTGGCGATAGCTTTCTCTCCAGTCACTTTTTATGGACCGGAGGTAGTAGCAATTCAGTGTCGAAGCAAAGGGCTCTGTTGTCCGCCCCACGCTCACACCGTTGATCTGATGCCCAGTAACCAAAGATCTGGATACGGCTGCCACTACAATGGTATTTGATCTCAGTGATTTGATCGAGCTCTTCAAATGCCGAATGGTTCCATGCAAGCAACTAACTATCAGGAATATAATCAGGTTGAGGAGCAGGTTGAGGAGCTTCGTAAGAGCCTCTAGCGGATTTGCATAACTCATCTACCACATGTGCACAAGGCTTGGTTTATTGTGCACATTGGTAGAGGCGTAAGAAAATCGTGGCAATTGTTCTATGTGATGCCGAGGACCTTCTTGATGGGTCCCATTATTATAAGCTCAAGGGGAAAATTAGGAAGATATACATGCGAATTCAACTTGTCCAGATTTTGTTAACAAGTTCATGAGCGGCAGCTTTCAACCTTCTGCAAGATATCTAGAGAAGGCTAGATCATATGAATACCTATATTAAAAATCATGGGCTTGCATTATATGGCTAGACAAAAAAGGAACTGAAAAGGTAAAGGGTGTTTTTCTCCTCAAAAGTTGGCTCTTGTGTTTACAAGAAAATATCTCAACATTCTGATCAGTACTTACATAGTTTCGATAGCTTAGCACGATGATAACATATTTACTTTACACGAGCTTCCTTTACATATGGAGGATTGTCATTTGGATGTACAAAGTTTATGTCCATCAAATGGTTGAAATACAAGGGAAGGCTAAAACCTTTCCTGGAGATATCTCCCAAGTCTCACCAACAACAAACTAAAACTATTGTTTTGAACTAGTGGCAGAGCGAGAAAAACTGGACTGCATGGCCAATTGTGCAACCCGCAAGACCAAGTAGAAATGGCGACATCTCCTATCATCATCACTTCTTTCCGAATCCAAACAAAGATTTGATGGCATTGATGGCGCTCTCATTGATAAACGATTCATCGTACTTGTTTAGCAGCGGGGCAAAATCCTCTGACTTCCTCAAGTTCGCTAGATCCGGATCGGTGCGAATAGTCTTCAGGAAATCCAGTAAGATATATGTCACTAACTATGAACCATGCATGGATGTTTTTACTCTTACAAAACAGATGTTGTTTAGTTACCTTGAAGTCTTCATAGCCAGCTTTCATGGCATCTTCCAGTGCAGAAAGGCCAGCTTGTATCTGTACAAAGGAACATCCAGATGAGTATTCAGTGGCAGAGTTGCAGTCTTGCAGTTCATATAGTAGTGAAACAAGAAGCAAACCCGGTCGAGCTTGGAATAACAGCACGCGACATTGTAGCTGGCAACGGAAGATTCATCGATCTCTGGTTTCGACCCCAGCACCGACTCGAACTTGTCCAATGCCTCCTCGTATTTTCCATCCCTGAAGTTGTTTTTGGAACATGTCAATAGAGTTATCAAATTGAAGCAATCACATTGCAGCATATGTTTCACTCACTTGTACAGCCTTAGCCCCGAGCGAAGGTCATCTTCTCTTTGGATCTTCTGCTCCATCTTCTTCTGGTAATTTTGCATCTGCATCCAACATTTGAGATCGCCGTGCGCCACAGCATGATTAAGCAATCTGCAGATCTCTATGAGCAAAAAAATAAAAACAATTAAAGCATAGAGTCATACTTACTTGAATCTCTCTGAGTTTGGTGCTGACATTTCCAGTGTTCCGTTCAGCCCTGATGATCTCCTTCTCGGAGAGCTCACCAGAATCCCATTTCCCTGGACTCCGTTAATTAGCTACAATCATATCTATCTCGCAAATAATCGTGTACTCAAGCAGGTAACTACTAACTGTTCTTACCATATTTCTTCTGCATCTTCATGTAGAGAGGGCCAACTCTCTGGCGAATGCAGTACATGGTCTGGCCATACCCTGCCGCCGGCCAGACTTCCTCACCGAAGACGGCGCTGTGGATTCGTCATCAATTAGCAATATGGAAGGAACGGTTAATACGTTTCTTGATCACCGTGTGATTCTGAAGATGTGTGAAAATTGCTGTGGATTGGCTGGTGTGAGAGGGCCGTTCGAGAGGACTGACCTTGTGGCTAGGACCTTGTCGCCGGGGGTGAACTTGCCGGTCTGCTCGGCGGAGGATCCGGGGAAGATGGCCTCGATGTAGGTGCCCCCGTCCTGGCCCTTGGTGAACTTGAGCCCGTACGGCTTCAGGATCTCCACCTCGTACTCCTCGTACGGTTCCTCACCTTCCCCTCCCCCCTCCCCGCCTCCGGACTTGGGTTCCGCCTGCGCCGAAGACGACGCCCGGACGACGACGCAGCTCCTCGCCGACCCCCGCAGCGTCAGGCAGCAGCTCTGACCAAGAAACGGCGCCTGCCTCACCGTCCGCGCATTGCTGCCGCTGGTTCTCGGGAGGCAGGGCGGGGAGGAGAGGATCGGCTGGTTGGTGATCTGGTGGGCGAGAGCCATGGCAGCTTAGCTGGGAGCTCTGCGCGCTCGGCTGCTCTGTGAATTGAGTCTTGGTGGTGTAGGAGCCGGAAGCGATGAGGAGACGACGGTTCTGTGGCTCATCTTTGGCTGTGTGGCGTGGCGCCAAGAGGACTTGAGTTTGGGTGTGAGATGGCTGGAGGCCACACACACGCACCGTGACCGGGCACGAGCCAGGGGAAGTAGGCAAGGTATATGCTGGGCTGTGGCTGAAATCCTACCTGGCATCTGGCATCTTTCCTCTCAGCAATGCGGTCCCACCTGTCATTATATTTTGCATACTCCGATAGTGGTCACTAGCAGGGACCTACTCCAGCCCCTAAACAATTTTTTTAGGCTCGAGGCTAAAAATGAGGTCTAGCATGGGACCTACTTTGGTCCCATGGTAGGGAGGCCCCAAATTCCCTTTGAGCACCTATTTTTTGGCAGTTGCCTAAATGTTGAAAGTTTCATATGCATGTCTTCCTTCTCCGGCCGGAGCTCGCAAGCTATTCGTCATTTACGCCGTGATGGGCCACCACCATCACCGTATTGTGTCCCCCCGCTCCTATTCATTGTTGTATGTTCTGCCAGAACCCTAGCAACGACGACCTGGGTCGTCGACGCCTACTCCTCCTCCTCCCACGCCACCTCGCCCACACGCGCCATCCTCCTTGCGCGCCGCTCCACCATCTCCCTGTCGTGACACAACCGCTCCATCCTCATTGTCGTGCGTCGTCACCCCTCCCCCACCTGCGTCACATGGCACCACCTTCTTACATCGTCGCATCGAGCCCGCTACGACACATAGGAAAAGGTTTAGGCACTCACGATTGTGTCACAACAAAATGGGGTTGGGAAATATGGGTGGGCTATTACCGTACTCGGAGGCTTTTTCGTTGGGGCTGAAAAAGAAGGGAAGAAGAGATGTTCGGGGATGACGTTTTGACCGCCAGGAGGAAATGCTCCCGGTTTTTAAAATATTTTTTTAAGCACAATTTGATTTTTTTTAAAGTGTCATGCGTACGATCTTGACATTCTATACGCTAACAAAGTTGTTTCATAGAAAACAAACATCATTTGCATCGTGTGTAAAAAGAAAAAAATCGATACTAGAAAAATGCTTTTCACAAGACATATTTTTGTCTTTTTAACGTAGGCCACAAAAAATTGTTTGTTTCCCGTGAAGCTTGACATGTAGAATGTCGATATCTACGCGCCAATTTTTTTTCATAATATGTTGACATTTAAAAATGTTTTATATTGCTCCCATGAGCCGAAGTGAATTTCCCGGATGCCCCTACTTGACAAGTATGGTCCCTATTCCCTGAAATCACAAATGGAGCCCGAGGTCCATGGTGCTCTTTTTAAAAAATAATTAAAAATTGATCCAAAGTTTCAAAAAATTCCATAAAAATACCTATGAGCTTGCGATTTTTCAATGTGAAATACCTCAAATTTTGGGTTCAGCAAAAAAGACAAATCGGAAAAAAAATTAGAACATTCAAAACTGTAACTGTTGAAGTCTCAAATTTGCACATTTTCATTCCTGATGTGTCTAGAATATATTTTTTGTTGCATTAAAAATGTACAGATAGGTAGAATAAAGCATCAACTACATCCTGATATTTTTAAAGCTTTAATTTTGAAGTTTTCAAAATATTCAAAAACGGACTACCTGGAGCCCGGGAGTCATGCCGCTGCACTCTTCTGTTTTCGTGCTATTGCTGGAGATGTTATTACGGACATTCGGTTCAGGCTGTGATTTTTTCTTTTATCAGGTTTGTTTTCATTTTTGGGTGGAATGTTTTTTTTGTATGAAACTTGATGCTCTTGTCGTGTGTCCAATCAAATCAACCGTGTTAGGACAAGCACATTAACTACGGAGGTTTGAGTTTTTTTTTTAATGTCAGTCGAGGTCCGCGGGATTTTTAATATTACAGAACTTACACACTCCCTCCTTTTTTTACTTACTTTGCATTTTTGGGTTTAGTTAAAGTCAAACTTTGTAATTTTTGACCAAGTAAAAAAAAATCAATACATATAATATAATATAAAATTATTAGAATCAACATAAAATATATTTTCATATTCTATGCATTTGAATTAAAAGTTGTTGATATTTTTAATTATATACTTGGTCAAACTTTAAATTGTTTGACTTTAAAAAACCAGAATGCGAAGTAAATAAAGACGGAGGGAATGTGTGTTATGCAAATTCTTGAAAGTGTGTGCACCAAAAGGTATCTTTATAATTTTTTATTTTTCATTTTTTTATCACGGATCTCCATATGGGATTGGCCTAGTGTTCTAGTTTTTTTTTTTTTGACGAATTAGTGTTCTAGATTTCGAGACCAGCAGCCCCTAGGATCAGTCGATCAGATGAGTATTTTTGTACAGAAAAAGGAGTAGAAGTGGCTCATCTATCTGATGAAAAATTTTGTCTGTGATGATTGCCTATGCACATGCAGCGTCTCCTCGCATGAGTGCAGTAAACTTGTTGATTTCTTAGGCCTTTTTTTTTGCTATATGAGAATGTCTTATGGTCTGATACAGAGAAGAACAAGAAAAATAAAAACAGTCTTAAGTAAGTTCTTAACATTTCAATATATCTCTGTCGTGAACTCAACCTTGATGAAAACTGCATGTGGCATGTATATTCAAGTTAGCATCTTGTTTTATTTACTGACAATCAGTGGCATTTACAGATTTATTTTCAGAAGGTAGCTAGGCATGTACAGAGTTGTGACAGACAGATCGACATGAATCTTCGGCTGCAGATCAGCCTAGTAATATATACACGGAGTGATGGCGGCTAGTTAAAGTCTGAACTCTCTTCTGAAGAGTTAATCATGGAGATGACCCGGCAATGTACTGCAGCCACTCTTCAGGCAGCCCTTGCCTCCTCCTCATCGTCCTGAACGCAGATTTCGTCAAGGGTACCGCGATGATGTCGAAGTCCTTGGGCGCCTGCGGTGCAATTCAGCAAGGGTTACTGCTTTAATCTTTCAGCATCAAGGAGAGCAAAGCATTGTGACAGACCTTGGGGATCTTGCGTAACTTCATGTTTGCTTGCAGCAGTGTCTTATTACCCTTCCTGGAGTTGCATCTTGAGCATGCGGCTACCTATCAGTTCAGAGATGGCGAAAGACCTAGTAAGACTCCGCTACTGTTAATACTCCCTAGTCCCTAGTTCCTAAGCTGTTCTTTCTGAGAATCCTTTGTTACTGTAACTCAGCGATTCAGAATGATTAAACTGTGGAAACAGTGAGCACCCATACCAAGTTTTCCCATTCCCACTTGCCGCCACGCGAAATCGGGATGACGTGGTCGATCGTGAGGTCGTCTTCAGAAGAGCAATACCTGCAGATAATGCAAGTAATTAGTTCCTGATCGTCGACTGATAAAATCGTATTCTCCTCATCATGTAAGTCTGAATCTTTGTGTGATTTGTTTTTACTTCTTTTCTAAGCCTGAAGGTTACCATATACTACTGTACATGTCTGTCATTAATTCACATGTCAGAGTTACATGGAGCAAGTTTTCCAGAAAAACAGAACAATAATTGCACCAAACAATATTTTGTGAACTAGCACAAGTACAACGCTTACTGGCAACTGAACCCGTCCCTGTAAAGTATGTTTTTACGACTAAGGCACTGCTTAACTCTTCTTCTCTTCACCACCTGCAGCAGCTGTGGAACCTGAAGAAGCAGAGAACAAGAGAGAACAGTATATACAGTTTCAGGAGATCGATCATGATGCGAACTCTAACTTTAATTCACAAACCAAAACATACCCTGCTTCCTCGAAAAAAAATATATATACATACCCTGAGAACTGCAGGGATGTAGTAGGATCCACTGGGGGAAGAGACCGTCTGATCGTAGTACTCCAGAACATCGGCCTGCATAGCTAAAACGATCATCGTATTATTAATAATGTAAGTGTTGACAGGTTCTAACCAGCAGAAGGCCAAAATTATGAACTATGAGTCATGAAGGTGGAGGTGGTGAAGTGCTGGTTGCAGTAGAAAACTAACCTTCTCCGTGAATTCCAGGCAAATGGCGCGCTTCCAGCAGACAACATTGACAGGCCTGTCGCAACATTTCAGGATGTATTTTTTTGCGAAGTTTAGAAAAAATTAACTACTGTACATCATCGATCACCTCAGCTGTTTAAGCTAATGATTATGCCTTTGTTCATGTATTGTTATTGATCTACCTATACCATGTTCTGGTTGAAGTTAACTTGAAATCAAGAGATAAATTACGCTCCAATTACTCGTTTGTATATAATGGAACTTGGGAGTCTAAGCAAACAGACTTTTAGATCATGGTAAATTGTTTTTCTATCCCTATTAGATCTTGTGAGAGTCGTTCATTGCTACCGAAACATGATTGTTCTTCTTAGTACCACCGTATGTATGATCAGTTTGTGTCTTCGGAAAACAAATCAAAGTTTACCTGTAGGAGAGATCAAGAACGAGTCCCCTGAACCCGGACAGATCACCGTCCTCGAACTCCTCCTCCTCCCCGTCGATTATCAGCACCGCCTCTGCCTCCTCCACGCGCTCGTCGTCCTTGGTCGCGCCGCACCCGCCGGACCTGTTATTCCTCCCGCGCGCCCGTGCTGGCCACGCCGGCGTCACGAGCCTGCGGGTGCCGTCGCTCCAGCCCAGCCCGGCGAGCGCGCCCGGCAACCCGTTTCTCAGCAATCGCCGGCCTAGCGGGCCCCGCACGTCGCGGCGGAACGGGAGTGGCGCTGCCACCTTGGCCGCCATCGATCAATGCTTCGTGCGTGATCTTGGATTCTTGGGAACTTTGGTGATCTTTCTTGAGTTCCTGTTGTCCTGTAGCTTGGAAGGTTGGAGGGTAGGAGAGGCAGAAGGCTGAGAACCACTGGTTTACATGGAGTGCATGGACCAAATATCTCACTCTAATTCTCTGACTTATTTTTGTGGCCATTTCCTTGTGAAGGTAAAACGGGATTATTGTTTTTTCTACCGAGAGCGGGAATCTGGTTATTACGAAAAAAGGGTGAAAAGTCAAATGTTGATTTTCCATTGACCAGACTACCCGGAGTAAAACCAAACATGGATTTGCTTTTCATGGCAGCATGAATATATTGTTACACGCGATGGGTAATAAACGAAAAAGTTAAGCAAGATCAAACCAAAGGGGGAATGGGATTTTAATATGGAAAACTCTTTCAACAAGTAAGAGAAAAAACCACGGGCGCCAACCAGCAAAAACTTCACTATCTCGGGTGAGGTTACAAACCGCCGAGATTTACAATGTGTGACTTACCTCGTGCGGCGGCTTACAAGATTTATTTACAGTGGTCCTGATCTAATCCAGGTCGGTAACAACTCGTACCGTACCGCTGGGGGCTGCCCCCACCCTCCCTCCGTGCGTCCCCGCAATGGGCCGGGCAAGTTGGGCCAACTTCTGACTCCGCATCGCTACGCTTTGCTCGTCAGAACCTGGCGGCTTTTTACTGTTATAAGAATTTGGATCACAATAAAATAACTACCGGCCGGTCAATTTGCCATCTTCAAACTTATCCAAAGTAAAAAAAAAGGTCGCAAACTACGAATATAATGTTTTCTAATATACCCGTTCAGTGGTTCAAGTTATAAAAGGTTGTCATGCATGCAACATTAGCCTTGACAACAAAATTCTATTAATATACAATGTATATGCTAGGAAAGTATATTTTTTAGTCCCGAGTACCACGGAAGCGCGCATACACACGCTCGTCACCACAATCATTAGGCCTATGCCAATGGAGGTTTCTTAGCATGGTTTCATAGACATTTTGCTTATGTGGCATGTTAATTAATGAAGAAAGAGACTAGCCTTGTAGCTTAGCTACTCCCTCCATCAGGGTTTACACGGCGCCCTTTCAAAACCATGCATTTCCATATGAGAAGGGAATTAAGGCGCAATGCATTAACTGCTCAGTTAATTAGAGATGTGAGAAACGAAAAAGCAGTACGCGGTCTCCTCTCCTTCCTATTCTTTCGCTGGTGGGTTGGTGTAAACGCGGTGAGATAAAGCAGCATGCAGCCAATGCATGCAGGGTCACGGCTTGGTTATTGGCCTGGTGGAGTAACGCGTCATAATTGTGCAAGTAATTAGGCGTCATGGTTTAACTACCCATGCTATTTTTCCTTCGTGGGCAATGGAATTTACAGCCAATCGCTAATCACCTAGATCGCAGAGATTCCTCATGCGCGCCGAGTAAACCGTGACGGAGGGAGTAACATACAACCTTTGCACGTGGCCATAGGCAAAAAAAGGTTTTAGCCCAATCATATGCATACATGAGCCACAAATCATTAAATGTAGATACAACTCATAAGAAACAATGCATTGGCTAGTTGTATCTTAAATTTTTATTACTCATATGATAACGTGCTAAGAGACGGTGCATTGGCACAGGCCTTAGCTCATCATTTAGGATAGTGCGTTAAGAGACAATGTAGGGCACAACTAATTAGCAGCGCCGCATCCTAATAGCATGATGAGGCTTTTGTCCCTCTTTTTTACATGCATGTAATCAGTGATGCAATTATGACATCATTAATGATTTTTTGATTTCAAACTTTAAAAAGTTTTTCAGCCGCTGATCTGATTCACATTTCGTTTTTATTGTTGGTTTAGTCGTGACGAGATCTTCAAAACTATAACTCATATTGAATATTTTAATAATTTTTTTCGTCAGTAATTGCAGACCATCGTAACATACTTGCCAACTTATACACTACTAAGTTGTCGGACTAAAATAACTTGACTATCGGTCACCTATATGTTATTCTGCATCGTTGTAAGGTTGCATGATATTACTTTTTTTTGGAATAATACCATCTATTAGACGTTGGAAAATACTTCGGTTCGGGCATTGTAGCTTTGCATATCATTATGATGTCCAAAAACATGTAAAAAGTTATCCGACAACTATGTATAATTGTCATGGCAACTGTTTGATGCTAACCTGACAATTATGGTACCGTACTCTACCAACTATTGCGATGAAAAAAATCGTCAAAATATAGGAACATGTGATCTAGTTTTGAAGATCTCGTCAAGACGAACACAATGGTGCAAATGGATCGCTAAGTGGATTAACAGTTTAGGAGATAAATCATTTTGAATTTTCAGATTTAGTAATTAATGTGTTATGTCAGCCTGAGGTGGCATGCATGCATATGCTCTCTCTATATGGGAAATCCGCATGCAACATCTGTTGCACCGGGACACTAATTTACGTACGTGTGCTAATTAGATTTTCTCGACAATGTATTTCGAACTCCCTCCGTCTCGGTTTACAGGCACACAGTAGTTTAAGAAGAACGTTGACCATTAATTTTGGTCAAAAAAATATAAATTTATGTCATAAATATTATATCATTAAAAAATTCTTTCAACTATTTATTCAATGGTATAGCTATTATCACTTATATCTCATAATTTTTTGACAAAAATTAATAGTCCGGCTTTTCTTAAATTGCATGCGTGCCCTTTAAATTGAGATGGAGGGAGTAAGTTTTTTTAGGGATTTGATGCTGTTTTCCAATAACCTACGCCTTCAAAATCGGTGCCACATGGTGGTTCTGTCGGGTTTTTTTTTGTTTGCATGGTGAACAAGACTTGGACCAGCTTGAACCATACAATTTGGAAGTCATTGCATTCTATTAACAGTAGACTAAAATTTGATTAAAGAATCCAAGTTTTTTTTTTGGAAAAAACCTTGTAATTCAAACTACATCTAGCAAGTATTTTGATAAATTTTGAGCTCATATTGTCAAGACATTTGAAAGCATTTATATTTTTTATTGGATAGAATTTATTAAAAGTTTCCAGTAATTCATACTACATCTAATGAGTAAACGGGGAAAGTATAAGCTCATTTTTGGCCAGCCATTGGAAAGATTTCTAGTTCCGTAAATTTTGAAGTTTTTAGAAAAGTAAAAATAAAAACATAGTATTTCTTACCGTCAATGAACTTGGATTGAGCTACTGGAATTCATTTTAGATTGTTTGATAAATTTGGATCGAAAGATACAAAAGCTTCCAACCGCCTTTGCTAAACGAGCTCAAAACTTCCATGTTTACTCACTACAAGTCGTTTAAATAACTGGATTCTTTTTCCATTTTTTGTAGAAAATTTTGTCAAATTGTGAAAACTTTCACGGGGGGTGGTTCAATCCTAGTCTCGGCCCTAGTTGGTCTACACATAAAAAGTAAAATTACTTCCTCTGCCGTTTGACACCTGACTTGTGGACACATGTTATGGGGAACGGTGACTTAATCTAGAGATTTACGTTTCTGTAGCAACTAACCACAAAAATTATGATTTTAAAGTTATATCTTCTTTAGTTTTATGAAACCCTAGCCTCAGTAGCTATGTGTTTGTGATATTTTTTCACAATCAGAAATTCGAATCTGGCAGCCAATGCTTGCCGTACCTCCAGTCTGCCTCCACCGGTATCTTTCAGTCTAAGTTCCATCACCATATATCCAAACAAGTACTACCTCCATCCTTAATTATAAGACATTTTGATAAGCTAGTTTAACAAAGCAAAACGTATTATAATTTGGGACAGAGGAAGTAGAACACATCCATAATTAAACAGTTTGTATTGTTGAAATCCATTGGGATTAGATGTTTATATTGTTGAAAAATATATTTTAAAATATCAAAATAATCAGGTGTACATCTAGACATTTTATGTCAAAGTTTGGTGAAAAAAATTGTGACCTGTGTAACAAAAGAGTTAAAAGTCATTTTGAAAACCCGAAATTTGTCATTTTATACAAACCCAAAAATATTTTTTCCGCGAATATAAATGTTCGGATGTACACCCGATTATTTTCCCGGTTTTTATTTTTGAAATTTTGATATTTAAAAAGATACAAGTTTTAGGGTACTTGGTAATTTTAACAACCGTCTATCCGCTCTAATCTAACGGTGATAAAATTAGAGCTACCAAAAACTACCAGATTAAAAGAACCTGAAACTACCAATATTGTTTTATTTTTAATCGAAAATAAAAGGGTATTTAGGTAAATTCGTGTCACTGTCCCCACTGTCACCCACTGTCAGATTCATCTCTTTTCTCATCTCTCTCTCTCTCTCCCTCAGATCAGAGCCTCCCGAAACTCTTATCCCAACCCCGCCGGCCGCCGCCCTCATACCGGATGGAAGGCACAGCATATCGGCCTCCGCCGCCTGCCGCCGTGACGTCCCCCTTCCTTCTCGTCCCCTCGCTCGCCGCTGCCTTCGCCGTCCTCTGCCCGCTCGCCTCCACCGCCGCGTAGGGTTCAGCATCCTAGCGCCTCCCTCCATGGCGCCTCCAGTCGTCCGATCATCCGGCTGAAGCCGCCGAAGCTGCTGCGATCTACAGGGTCCTCTTCGTCATAGGTGCGCACCCTCATCCACAGATTCCCTTTACCTCCCTGTAAGCTGCTGTTTCGCTTGCTTACTATGTTGTTGGGGGCGTTTGGTTGCAGCGATGCAGACGGAGGCGCTCCCGCTCGTCGAGGCGGCCACGGAGGAATCCATGTCAGTGTTCATCTTTTTTTCCCCACATGAACCTTACTATTCCGACTCATGCTAATGCTTAGAATTGGGAATTGGAAACAAATACACAGCTGCGTACATTGTCACCGGCGCGCAGCTCCACGTCAAGGCGCACGACTCCACCACCGTGCTGCACCTCAGGTTGCTCTACTCCGAGGTCCCCGGTTACGCCGTCGTGCGGTCCAGGTGGACGCGCGGCACGGCGAGGACGTCAGGCAAGTCGTCGAGCTTCCTGTCCATGCCGTTCCTGGTCCTCAACATTAACCCTGGTGTGTTTGCCGGCGTGCCGCCCGTGCCCGTGAGCGCGCAGAAGCTGATCAAGTTCGTGGACACCTCGCAGGTGACCATGGGCCCGCAGGACAGCTCCAGGTAATGGCTAGTCACCGGCGCGAGGCTCGACGTCGACAAGGGCAAGATCTCGCTGCACGTCAAGTTCTCCCTGCTCGCCCCGGCCTCTTTACAGTTGCAGAGTTTGTGTACAGTTCGTCTGCTGCCAAATGCTAACTGACCACTGTAATTATGACACCGTTTGGAAGTTTTGGTTTTGGTTTGGATCCTGTAAATGTTGATGTGCAAGTGCAGCGAGTGTAAATGAAAACCATAGGCTTTGTTTTGGTTAGCGCGAGAAAAAGATTCATTGGTCCTAGACAGAAAATCAAGCTGAACTTGAGGTTTCAACACAAGACCTGTCAAGCACATGATTAGTGTGTACAGTACATTCAGTACTTATCACCAAAACGAAACAAATAGCACGAGGTTAGGTTACAGATAAAACAATAGGTATAACTGCTGCCAAATTAAAGACCAAAGGTTCGTGGACACATGTACATCCCAGATGTCTGATGTTCAGTAAATAAAAAAAAAGAATTCAAATGTTCAAATCTATGCATAAGAAGAGCAAGAGCAACGTGATGGTAGCACTCAGCCGAATATCCTGTTCCGGCCAATGCTATTCTCGAGGGCGAGCATGTCAGGCTGCAACCTCCTGAGAAGATTTTTCCTCTACTTGATTCAGCAGCGTGTCATAGACACACCATGGAAAACTGACGAGGTGGTGGGTCCGGTGATCGTATCTTTTTTTTGCTTAATGACAAATGACCATCGTACCCGAGTGATTATACTTAATTTTTTCCCCTTAATGATTGAATGATTGGACGGCTGAAATAATTTTGAAGGGATAGATTGAAATCAAACGGCTGAAATAATTTAGGATGGGAGCTACCTAAAACTACTAGCGTGGTTCTCCAACCACCGTAAAAGAGCTCAAAGCATTTTCCGTAATGAGATTAGATGCTCCCGTCCCAATCGGGCGCCTTATTTCCCCATATGTCTAGGCATTTCAAGTTTTATCACTCTACATATTGTTAAGTAGGAATAGCTTTACCTATCTGGATCACTTAATGTGATTGTATTCTTACAAGGCAGTGTATATTGTAGACTCTAAATAGCACACCGACCCCGAACCGGCACCCATGTATATGGCCAGCCAAGGACACCTTCAAAGGCAAATTCTCAGCCGATCTTACTTCTCCAGCTCTCGAACAATAGCATATAGTAACGATTCCGTGACTTTGTAATCGAGACTATCATCATGAATACCACAAAGCAGGAGCATGTCTTTACCTCCATCGTGAGGGGCCGAACCTGGGTAACTCGTGTGTCCAGTTCCTAGCATTGATCGCGATCCCGAAAAACCTTAAGTCGCCTTGCTCCACACCTTCGAGAAGTCATCCAAAGATGACATCTACGTGCCAACCCCATAGCAGTACTCCCGTCACGTCCCATCAACAAATGTCGTGGACAGGAATCTCATTATGACCTGTCGTGGGAATGTCACGGCGGGAGACATCTAGAATCTCTAACTGAGAGGAGAGAGAGACGTGGGTGTTAGGTGGTGGATGATCTGGGTGCGAGATTGTATGCACCAAATGCATGGAAATAACACAAGAAGTGCTCAAGTCGTTCTCTCCCAAATCCCACCAAAGAAACTATGAATGGAGAAATATGAGTGGAAGAACAATAGAAGAGAACATCAAATAAATCGAAGATCTAGATCCAAATGCTTCCCCTTACTAAGAGATGTATTGGTAAAAAATGTAGATCAAGATCCACTCTCTCTTATTCCCTCAAATATATCCAAAAATCATGGGAGGAATGGAGATAAAACAACCTCAAAAAGTTCAACAATGGTGGGAAAAGACTTGCCAAAAGATTGGAGAATCATTGGTGAAGAATGCCCCTTAAATAGGCCCCTAAGAAATCCAACCGTTATGTGCAGAAATCGTGCTGACCGGTACGACCGCTCCATAGATATCAGCTAGCCATTAGGCATGTTTTCACAAAGTTCCACGAGAGGTACTACCATGGGCGGTACCGGTAGTACCGCTGGACTGGTACTACCGGACCACTACCGCTACAGTACTGCTATATATAGCCCGAACGGCTCCGAGCCTGGTAGTGCGAGCGGTACATTGACCGATAGTACCGCTCCTGTGAAATAGGAGGTACTACTGCCGCCATCACCGGCACTACCATGCCTAGAAAACTGCAACTCAAAAACTTAAATAGCTTTTGCAATCAAACTCCGATTTTGACGAACTCAAACTTCTTGGAAAGCTAACAACAAGAGTCGGTAGAGGTGTGAAACCTTTCTCAAAGACGAACCGGTAAAATCTAAAACACTGGAAATACAATAGAATAATCATAGGAAACTCATTTTTTGATGAACTTGAGCTAATCATGAAGATAGCCACAAACTATAAAATCACACATAGAGAAATCCATATAAGAACCTACAAAGATGATGCCAAGGATGCAAATGTTTGAGATTTCTATGAAAAATATGATCAAGCTACTCACCCGAGAGCCCCATCCGTGATACGAAAACCAAAATAAGAACGAGGAAGAAAAAGATATCGTGATGTAAGTCAATGATTCCTTGCATCATAGGTGTTGCTGCGTCTTGAGATCCTAATTGCCATGGTTCCGCAGCATCACAAAGAGCGATTGTGAGGAATCGACATTCTAATGAACGAAAAATCATTGGAATTTCCCATCTTTTTCAGCTCTGCTCGCTCCTCACTCTTGGTCCGGCGGGGCATATTAGATATAGTAGTGGTGTTTTGAAAGCTTCTTATTTTTTTCTAATACTATAGTAGGAGTAGGTCAGGTACAACTTCTTATACTAGGGATGCTTTTTTGAATCATTGAAAAAGCTTTCAATAGTCTTAGTAAGTTTAAGAAAGGAGAATACCAAGGTTGAATCGAAGATAAAAGTCAAGCAGGTCACACCGCCGATGAGTTCTGTAGGAAGGATTGCTTGTCAAGCTCTTGCGGAATTTGGACTTATTATTTTGACTTATGGCTCCGAGAAAACCCCTTTTCTAGATTAGGCTTTTAGATCTATGAATTACGAGAGAGATTCCATTGCTGGAAAAAGTTAGCCTGGATCTTAGGAGGAAGGATTGAAGAGCTCTAGAGAAGGTCGGGAAAAGATTGAAAGGGAATTCAGGATCTGACAAGGAGGTCAGTAGAAAGAGGAACAGGAAACCTGAAGCAAATTGTTTTGAGCCCACTTATTCTTATCTACCTGTCTGTGGCTCTAGTGACCGGGGTAAACAATCAACCGGGCAATCAATTTGCTTATTCAGTCAGCCACGCTATATTTTCTTTCTAAGATAACTCACCAGTTTTTAGCCCTTGCTTCAAAGGAGTTGGATCAGCAGAAGAAGCCAGCTCAAGGACGTGTTTTTGCATTAAACCAACAAGATGCACAAGCCACAGGTTCGGTCATTCATTGCACTATTCGAATTTGTGGTACATCTGCTAGCAAGATCCGGTTCTTATCCTCTTAAGGGAAACTGGCACATCACATCACTGCCTACTACAAAGCCCTATTTGGGCTTTTAGAGTTAAGCAATGTTCATTTACACCCTCAGATTTGGGGCAGCCATGGCTGCTTGTCAGAGGAGGATGCTGTTTCAATCATTCAGCCATTTACTATTGAAGAGATAGACAAGGTGGCGAAAAGAATGAAACCAAATACTGCTCCAGGTCCAGATGGCTCCTCTTAGCTTTTAAGAGCTTTTTGGCCCCGGCCAAATGCTCTATTAGAGTGGGGACGAACACATACAAACAAGGTTCGAAGAACTTCTACTTCAGGCCTTGAGGAATCTTTTTTTCGGTATGCCGCTCCGCGAGCAAGGAGCGCCGCGAGGAGAGCGAGAGAATGAAGTGGGCTTTGGTGATGTCGGAATTTGCACCTATTTGTCTCTCTCTTTTCTGTTTGCAACAAAGATTTTATCCCTTTCTCTAGACTAAATGCGCTTTCCAGCTGAAAGTGCATGGTTGCTCCCATGCATGGTTTTGGTAATTAATGACAATCTCTATGGACTAATGTTTGTATTGAGCTATATTTGTAGGTGTGTCCATTTATGTTGCTTGATCTCCATTTGTTGGAATCAAGGTTAAGGGAAGAAAAGATTTGTGTTGATCAAGGCTAAGTGCGGGTTGATCGACACTAAAAGGCCAAGTGAAGATATGCCGAAGAGATGCTTCTCCCATCATGCTTCTCCCATCTTGGTGTATGGGGGAGCCATGTGAATCTTCACCAAGCGAAGCGCAATCGAGGAAGTTGGTGCGTCTTGAGGAGATGAAGATCGTCTCATTGACCTCAAGTGGATTAATGCGCAAGGCAAAGGTATGATCTTGATAGGGCTTTTATTTTACCGGTCTCATGATGTTAGTTGAGAGACCGGGTTATAGGATAGATAGCTGTACTATCAAGAGGGGCTCTCGACCGAATATCTTGATCGTATCGTTCGTGGAGAGCTCAACCCTTTGCATCCTTGCATCCTTGAAATCATCTTCATTGGTTCTTATTTCACTCTTATTTTGGTGTGGTCTTGGTGCTTGTCGTGCTTGTCATGACAAGGCTAAGATCACCGAAAACGGTTTGCATATGCGTCTTCATTTGCGTTTTCGGTATTGGAGATTTTGCCGGTTCGTCCTCTTGGAAGGTTTCACCTTTCCAACCCCTTGCAAAATCTCCTTTACTTGTTTTCCTTTTTCAAAGGTTGCATTTGTTGTCCCTTTTCCGACAAAATTGGTTTTGCTTCATTCGGACTTCAATTGCAAAAGAAACGGTTTTTCGGTTTGCGAAAAAGAGCTGTTAAACTTTCCCCATTTGGTTTTACAATATTTTGTTGAACCATGATGTTTCTCTGCATAATCTTGTTGTGCTCATTGTGACGATTCCAACGAGTCCAAGATTATCGAAAACGGAGTTCATATGCAAAAGTTATGGGGCTTTGGATTTGCTTTTGGATCTGGCCCGGAGTGTGTCCGGAGTCTCCGGCCTGGCCGGAGTCTCCGGCCCTCTTGTTTTCGCTGCCGAATGGAATTTGTGTGGTGCGCTTCTGGACTGGGTCTGGAGGCACCCCGGAGATGGTCCGGAGTCTCCGGCACACCGGAGTCTCCGGCACACCGGAGTCTCCGGCCCAAGGGACCCGGAATCTCCGGCCTCATATTTTTCTCTGCTCATTTGCATCTTTGTGGTGCAGTACTGGATAGGTGTCCGGAGCACCCCCGGAGAGAGTCCGGAGTCTCCGGCCTGGCCGGAGTCTCCGCCCCTCTGGACCGGAATATCCGGCTACCCCGA
>QRDG01000026.1:308374-420867 GCA_012064385.1 Puccinellia tenuiflora
CTTCTTCCTTCAGACAACGGTCTTCTTTCAGCGAACTCCAACCCGCATGACCGGAAGTACCGCGGCGGCGGCCGGTACTTCCGGTGGCGCGGTAGTACCGGGGCTACTTCCGGTCCAAAAACTGGGACCCCAAACTTCCAGTACCTGAAAAAATAAGCGGAAGTGGCTCCGGAAGTTTCCACCGGAAGTAGCTACGGAAGTACCGCTGAGTACCGGTACTTCCGGTACACCGGTACTTCCGTTGCTACTTCCGGTCCAAATTCGGAAGCCTCCAAACATCCAGTACTCAAAAATAAGCGGAAGTTGCTCCGGAAACTTCCACCGGAAGTAGCGAGCGGAAGTACCGCTGAGGTCACCGGTACTTCCGGTACACCGGTACTTCTGTTGCTACTTCCGGTCCAAATTTCGGAAGACTCCCACGGTTCCAGTACCTGGGAAAATAAGCGGTAGTAGGGCCGGAACTGGGCACCGGAAGTGACCAGCGGAACTACCGGTCCCTGGAACGGTACTTCCGCCAACAGGAAAACAGGCAATTGGCTCTAACTTTTCGCGACGATTCTTTTGGGTTGGTTTCCTGCACATCTTAGGTAAAGTTAGAGCACTTGATTGTATTGTTGTCAACATCAAAACACATGGGGATAGCAAATGTTCTTTCACATGGTGGCCCGACACGGGTAGTGCGTCGGTGGAAATAAAAATAAAATGTTCTTGCGTTTAGGCTGTCAATAAAACACGACTCAATGGAATTCCTTTTTAGGCCCCAATGAGAATACATCGCCATCGCTACTTATCACGTTGGACATCAAGCAAGCTTTTGACTATGTGCGATAAGACTATCTTCTCGAGCTACTCCTCCGGCTGGACTTCCCACACATATTCGTTGTATCTATCCCCCTCTTCTCGACGTCCTCAAGAATCCTTTTGAATGGTGTCTGTGGCAGCCTCATTTGCCATGGTCGTGGCCTCTGGCAGGGTGACCCCCTCTCGCCTTTGCTATTCGATATTTCCACTTTTCATATACAACACCTCTTGAAGGTTGCCACCGACCAGGTCGGGGGGGCTCACCTTTACACCTCCATTTACGCCAACGATGTGGTTATCTTCCTAAAGCCTATTAAGGAAAATGTGAACACTATCGCCTTTGTCCTTAATAACTTTGGTGATGTCACGAGTCTTGTCACCAGTCTTCTGAAGAGCTCCATCATCCCTATTTTTTGTGCCAATGTTAACACTGATGTAGTGCTCATGAACTTCCCCGCCAACATCACCTCCTTCTCGACAAGATACTTGGGGATCCTCCTCTCCGGGCATTGCGTGCGACGCATGGATTTTCAGTTCTTGGCGGACAAAGTTTTTACTAACATGCTCATTGGCTTTGGCAAGCATCTGGCGGCGGCTGGTAGATGTACATGGATTAAGTACATGTATACCTCGCAATTTATCTACGACAACACACCTATTGTGGCCCCCTTGGAGCGCTTTGTGCCATTGAGATCGAAAGTTGAGCGTACCTTTCTTTGGGCGGGTGTTTCCTCGGTTTCTAGAGGCAAGTGTGAAGTTCATTGGGACACGGTTTGTCCGTCTAAGATCCTACGGGATCTCGGATTCTAAACTTGGACAAATTTGCTCACGCCTTGCGTCTCTGCTAGCCTTGGCATGCTTGGAAATATCCGGACATGCTACGGGTGGATCTTGAAAAACCCAGCATGGAGGAGGATATGGAGATTTTTAACACAGTGACTACCACTACTATTGGTAATGGCACCACTGCTGAGTGTGGGCACTCCCGTTGGCTCAATGGGTGTTGTCCTAAACGTATCGTGTCGGACATCTTTGCTACTTGCAAAAGGAAAACCTGAAGGTTACCTAGGCTTTGCACAATGTTGTGTGTGTGTGTGTGTGGGGGGGGGGGGGGGGTTACGGTGGATCAACTTTCTCATTTTGTTTCTCATGGACAAATATCGCCGAATCACTTTCTCTCATTTGGATGATGAATTTCGGTGGTCGTTCTCCAATAATTGAATTACTCCGCTTCTAGAGTACCTTCTTCAGTTCCTTGGTGCTACCGCTTCCATTACGATTTGGCTTGTTCGGAAAATATCTGGGTGCCTCCAAAATACAAGTTATTTGCTCGGTTGATCATCCAAAACCATATTTGGACTGCTGCAGTCGCTTGGATGGCCGAATTGTTGTACTTGCCCCCTTTACAGATGTTCCCCGTTCCCCGGAGTGAGAGGTCCATTCACTATTCCATTGTCGTCACTGCATTCGGATTTGGGGCGTGATTTCTCTTGGATTGACCTCCATCATGTATTTACGTTTATTTGGACGAACCTTCATGAGGTGAAATCCTGCTCGTCTGCTAATTTTCATCCACCCTGCCCTTGCACGTAATGATAGAGGCCAGGTGTCCGATCTTTCGATGAGATGATAATTATCGATTTGGGTGGCATCGACGTTGACGATCCGACTACAATCGTGGGAGGACGTTGCGCCTTAGCAATCGCTACACCAACTCCGGGAGGTTATTG
Source organism: Puccinellia tenuiflora (assembly GCA_012064385.1). NCBI lineage: Eukaryota > Viridiplantae > Streptophyta > Magnoliopsida > Poales > Poaceae > Puccinellia > Puccinellia tenuiflora. Next base: position 310,906 of record QRDG01000026.1, read on the forward strand.
ACAGCGCCGTAGCATGGTCGACCCAACCACTAGGGTCTAATTCCTGCAGGCAATCGAAGAACAAGCAAGAACTAAGGATTGGCAATCTGAATATTGCAAATATGAATGATTATAGATGAAAGTGGGGTTCCGAAGAGCGGTCTTTGTCTGGCCGATCTGGCACAAACGAAGTACGGCGAAGTTGCAGCGACGGCTAGCTAACTTTTGACTAAACAAAACCCAAACCCTAAAGTGACGACCTAGGGGGGTATTTATAGGGAAACTTAGGGGAAATTCGTGCAGCCTTGGAAAAGGGGACCGAATTCCTTCCTAAGTCGGTTTCCCCATCAATACGGACTCTAAAAACAACCTATGAAAAGGTATCTCGAAAATACATGGGCCTGACCCAAAAATAGAGGTGACGCAACACCATATAATGCTATGGACGAAATATGAAGTGTGATCTTTGAATATTTCGTCCATGACTTCAAGTTCCCTTATAGTGGCTTCACAACCCTCGAATCTCCATGTGTGGCGTCATCTTCAACCCTCGTATGCTTGCTGCCATCTCCATGGACGATCATGCTCCAATACTTGTCCATCAACTCCTCGCTAGGTCCATTATTCCTAAGTGTAACAAACACATCGGTTTTAGCCAGTAGCATATTCTCATGTAAATTTGGAATAGTTCCAAAAAACGAAAGTACCTGATAATTTAGTTGACGTGCACGAGCTCGAGTAATAGGTCCTTGTATTTGTGCAGTGGTAGGATTAGTGGTTGTAACTGTAGTTGGGATGTCCTCATCACGTAAGGTTACCACCTCCATCAGCGCTCTTGTTGTATGAAAGGTTTGGAATGAGAGGGACGCTTGGGTCTTTAGGCATGTCTTACACATGCCTTCTGGCATTGTTTTGGATATCAAAGAGGAGACGGAGTTTTGGGTAATTGCGGGCATACGTGTTTAGTGAATTTCATTTTGGTAGAGGAGTCTCCCTTGGAGTTTTTTACTAGCCCTCATGTTTCCATGAGTTGGCTATCTCTTTTTAGAGTTTGTTTTGGCTTCGGCCTCAGTGGCGAAGCTAGGGGACCGGCTGGTGCCCTGCCTCCTCCCCCCTCCCCCCCCACACACACACACACCATGGCAGTGTAAAACATGAGGATTTTTCTAATTAAGGCTAATTTGAATACAAAATTTAGGTAAAATTAGCTGCCCCCTCTCCCCCCACACACACACATACACATACACACCCATGATGATTTGCCATGTCTGGCCCCTTCAATGTTCAATACTGCCTCTGTCCCTGTTCGGCCTTGTACACTTGTACTGCCACCCTGTTCTTTTTTTAATATAAATGGAGTGGAAAATCTTTTGCCACGATTCCAAAAAAAGAAAATTCGAATCAGTTTCTTGTTTCTCGTCAAATATCTGGTCAATCTCATCTCTATCGGAGCTCCCAAAAGCGCACGCGCTCCACCACCGGTGCTCCGAGCCACACGTCGGCGAAGTCTCTCCACACCATTCCCACCCCCTCCCCTCCCGCGCGCTTCTTTCCGGAGCCAAGCTTGCCTCATCCCCGGCCCCTATCCCCATCTCCATCTCCTCCTCGCCCGCGGCGCTCTCTTTCCTGCGCTCGCGTCGCGGCGGCAGCTCAGGTATTTCGATCCTTAATCCATTACCGCGCCTCCCGATTCTGCGCCTGCCTTCTCTTCGCTCGTCGCTCAATTCCGCATTTCCTGTTTCTCGAGCGTGCTCGATGTTGTGCAATCTCATACACTCAACACCGAAACTGTAACCAACTGTTTGTGAAGAAAAAAGATAAACGATCTTGCCTTCAGAAGAGAACTGTCAATTATGTTCCACTCTCATCCGGTTCCGTGCAGTGTGATTGCTGCTGGCATGCTGAAATCCGAAGCTTACTCTGGAAAATGCAGGTTGCGGCACAGATGATGTTGCGGCAGGGCGTGAGCCACGCCTTCCTAACCGAAGGCTCTTCCAGCATCAATCTCCACGCTCCCGGCTCTAGAGGTAGTGCCAGCAGCAGCCGCAGCGCCCTCAACTTCTACCGGTGCTGCGTCAGGGCTAACCTGTGGAGGACCGATCACCTCCGTGTAAAGAACCACGCTCGATCCGAGGTGATTCCTGATTGCTCATCTGTTCATCATAACAAGTTCGCTTCACTTCTTGTAGTAGTATACTGCTGGGACAAACATGGTTTCTCCTTTTCCTTATTTCTTTGAGGGAACAACACAACATGATTTTGTTTATTTTTTTACAGATTAAGGTGCACACTGTACTGCAAGTACCGGATGTTTTCGGCGCCATCAAGAACTGGAGCAAGCTGCAACTGGTCACCGTGACGGGGCTCGCGGCGTGCGTGGTTCTGCTAGTCCCTTCTGCTGGTGCCACTGACGCTCTCAAGACTTGCACTTGCCTGCTCAAGGAATGCAGGTGACTCTACACAAGCCACAATCTCTCTCCCATTGGCAATACGGTTCATTCTTCTCAAGTCTGTCTACCCACGACTCTTGTTTGCCTGCTACAGAGTGCATTCTTTGTATGCGTATAGTGCAATCAGGTCATGCACATCTGTTATGTTCATGTGTTGCTTAGCTGAACCAAAATGGTACCAATTTCAGGATAGAGCTGGCCAAGTGTATAGCCAACCCATCGTGTGCAGCAAATGTGGCATGCTTAAATACATGCAACAATCGACCTGACGAGACCGAATGCCAGGTAATTCAGTTTTCCAGAACCATGGATTCAGCTCCATGTCTCAGGACAAGACTTTGACATCTCTTGTGCTTTGTCACCACATAGATCAAATGCGCGGATTTCTTCGGGAACAGCGTGGTCGATGAATTCAACGAGTGCGCTGTTTCACGCAAAAAATGTGTCCCCCAAAAGTCTGATGTTGGCGAGTTCCCAGTCCCTGATCCATCTGCCCTTGTCAAGAACTTCAACATGGCAGATTTTAGCGGCAAGTGGTACATTACAAGTGGCCTAAATCCAACGTTCGATGCGTTCGATTGCCAGCTTCACGAGTTTCATCTTGAGGGAGAAAGACTTGTTGCAAATTTGGCATGGAGAATTCAGACCCCAGACACTGGCTTCTTCACGAGGAGCGCCGTGCAGACGTTCGTGCAGGATCCCTTGCAACCAGGAATACTGTATAACCATGACAACGAGTTCCTGCACTATCAAGATGACTGGTATGCCCCTCCCCACACACTCAAATTACCATTTTTATAGTACTTCAGTTTATCAGCTTACAATTCTTTTACCGAACTTAAATCAGCTGAACATTTGCTGAACTGTAGGTACATCCTCTCGTCTAAAATAGAGAACAAGGAAGATGACTACATTTTTGTATATTACCGTGGAAGAAATGACGCATGGGATGGATATGGTGGCTCTGTCATATACACAAGAAGCAAAGAATTACCTGAAACTATAGTGCCTGAGCTAGAAAGGGCGGCGAAAAGCGTAGGACGTGACTTCTCCACGTTCATCAGGACAGACAACACCTGCGGTCCTGAGCCTGCTCTTGCGGATAGGATCGAGAAGACTGTCGAGAGAGGGGAGAAAATTATCGTTGATGAGGTAAAGGAGATTGAGGGGGAGATCGAGGGCGAGGTCAAGGAGCTGGAGAAGGAGGAGGAGACACTGGTTAAGAGGTTGGCAGATGGCATCATGGAGGTCAAACAGGATTTGATGAACTTCTTTCAGGGTTTGAGCAAGGAGGAGATGGAAATTTTGGATCAGCTGAACTTGGAGGCAACCGAGGTTGAGGAGCTCTTCAGTCGTTCCCTGCCAATAAGGAAGCTAAGATAGCTAGCCCTAGCAGCCACTCCAGCCTATGCAAGGAGGATTTGCAGAACAGGATGCCATCCAACGATGATCAATGTAGATTCTAATTGCCTACACAATACCTACAGTAACAGATTGGTCAACAGACATCAAAATTTTGAATCTCATAATGTTCTGCACATAGGCACATGTTGCCATATTATTAGCTTATGTGTAAAGCATCAGTAAGTATGTAATTTCATCTCGAAAGGTGCAGAGTTTTATACAACTGTTCCTAGTATACTCTGGATTAATTATACCTGCGTTCTTGGTATAGTTCAAATTCTGTTATTCTCCTTTTCCTTATATGGAAATTAAGTTATTAAATTATGTAAAATGCACAACAGACCAGATATTATTTAATATCAACAATCTCATAATCGCATTAATTTTTCTCCCAAAGAGGCTCCGTAGGAAAGTTGATGATATTTACCAACTAAAAATTGCTCTGCGTTAGCTCAATTAGAAACAGTAGTAAAAGGTCAAACATTTTTTCAAACAAAGACAATATGATTTTTTCAAACAAAGACAATATGATTTTTTCAACTAGTACTGCCAATTTGACGAGGGAACACAGACGTATGAGATTAATCCAGGCGATTTAATACAATCTACAAGAAACTATGTACTTTGTTCTTGACTTGGATGTCAAGAATAAAGCTCTCCTTGGAAAATGGATCTTCTAGCTCTTAACTGAAGAAGGTGTGTGGCAAACCCTCCTGAGGAGGAAGTATGTGGGTTCCCAGGCTCTATCCCAGATTTATTGGAAACCCGGTGATTCCCACTTCTGGGCAGGTCTGATGGCCACGAAGAAATATTTCTTTCCATACGGGTCTTTCTCTATTAAGGATGGATCCCAAATTCGATTCTGGGAGGATAAATGGCTAGGTAATATCACGCTCCGTGAACAATACCCGGCCTTGTACAACATTGTGCGTCACAAAGGTGATACTCTCGCTAAGGTGATGGAGTCTGACCCGCCTAACGTGTCGTTCAGGAGAAGTATTTTTGGTCCTAGACAAGCATTGTTGAATGCATTGCTTCAGCGTCTAGCCTCCGTGCAGTTGACGCAGGGACCTGATATATTTCGATGGAACCTCAAAGAGAATGGTAAATTCTCAGTGGATTCTATGTACAAAGCCTTAATCCAACCTGATTTTCCAGTTGATAGTAATAAAAAGATTTGGAAAATAAAGATACCTCTAAAAACCAAAGTTTTTACTTGGTATCTTCGTCATGGGGTAATTCTTACTAGAGATAACCTTGCAAAACGGAATTGGCAGGGAAGTAAAAAGTGTGTATTTTGTCATCATGATGAGAGTATTAAACACCTTTTCTTTCAATGCAGTTTTGCTCGTTCTATATGGTCAACCATCCAGATAGCATCTAACTTATATCCCCCAAGAAGCGTTGCTAATATTTTTGGCAACTGGCTGAATGGGGTAGATTCTAGGTTTAAGCTAATTATTAGGGTGGGATCGATTGCCGTTATATGGTCGCTATGGCTATATAGAAATGATAAGGTTTTTAATGATAAAAATTGTTCCCTTTTGCAGGTCATCTACCGGTGCACAACGTTGATCCGTTCATGGTCGCCACTACAGCGTGTGGGGCACCGAGACCTGTTCATGGAGGTGTCTACGCGGTTGGAGGCTTCGGCGAGGGATATTTTTACCCAACGTGGATGGCAGCATAATCTCAGGATTGGGCCTCCACCGTCTTAGGCGTCTTTACAATTTCTCACTATGATATGTAATTCGCCTTTTATTTTATTTTGTTCTCTGAACTTGTGGACTTGTCAGGGCTGTGTGCATCGTAGCTATGCAGAGGCCGGGTGTAATACTTAAAATATTTAAGTAATAAAATCCCTTTATCAAAAAAAAAACTATGTACTTGATTTTAGTGCAACCACAATCTTTTTTTTTAAACGCCAGGCAAAAGATTTGTCCGTTTCATTAATTAAAAAGATAGTTGCCGGGTTAATTACGGAAAACCTGGCGAAAACCGATACAAGCGACGAGAGCAGACACCCAAGAACACAAGAGTTTATGGGCAGCGCACTGTTTATAACCTCAACAACACACAGCGACCAAGAGGCCGCGCACCGAACTGGACGACGGCTCTGCCCAGATGCAGAGCGAAAACAGCAAATCACAGCAACCACGGCGGGGATGCAACACCCGCATGAACCCAGCAAGTCCGATCTGCACGGGCCAATAGCTCCTGTGCGACATCTTTTCAGTGAATTGGAAGGAGTGCGACGTATTTGGAGAGAATAGCTCCCATGCGACGAATCTTAGCGCGTAAATAGCTCTCGTGCGACACAGGCATTAAAACGGTCGTCGATGAGTTTAGTTAGCGCTAAGATATGTCGGGCCACCAAATTAATTAGCACCGCATCAATCAAATGAATTAGGACCGTGCCCGCCCGCCCCCGAGCTGAACTGTCCGAGCCTTCCCGCGCTCCATTCTTCAGCTCCGCGGCGGCGGCGGCAGCGGCGGAGCCCTGTCTCAGCGGCGGCGGAGCCCTCTTCCTCGGCGGCGGCGGAGCCCTCTTTATCGGCGGCGGCCTTCATGGTTAGTGAATTCGGAGCTCTACTCTCAATCCGCCCCCCAATTCCCTCCGCCTAGATCTAAGCTCGTGCCTCTATTTTGCTTCTTGTAATCGATAGAAGGTTAGAGGGGGCCGCCCGATGAGAGGAGCTCGTCGACCCGGTGCCCGTCGTCAGATCGAGAACGAGCTCGTGGACCCTGTGCCCGTGGTCAGATCGGGAGAGGATGCTGCTCGAACCTTTGAATATGCGGTCACTTTCTTTCCATCGACGACAAAATTAGTTGATGGTAGCATGGAGAACATCGAGAGAGAAACAATTGTGAAATGGGAGGTTGATTGTGCAGAGATTGATCCCACTGAACTACAGAAGATGGAAGAGAAGGCGGTGAGGAAATTGGTGGAGAAAATTGGGGAAACTGTGGTTTGGGGTCCAGAGCAAGAGGTTTCACTATTGCGATATGATGATTTCAAAGGAGAGTATGTCAGAATTGAAGATGGTGAACATATTATTGATGAAATCGATAGGCAAGAGGGCTGGGCAAGCCTTAGGGTTGATTTTTTTGCTGAGCTCGTTGATCTGAATATTGATTCGAAGGTGGGTTATGTGCCGTCACACTTGGCAATGCAGAAGGCAGATGCTGATTGGACTTCACATAGGCAGATTGTTCCCATTATTACAGATGTGACAGTAATAGCCGATGAGGCTAATGCACATGCACAAGAGGAAAATGTTGCTGTTGTTGATTGGAATGCAGTTGAATTGGAGGAGCATACTGATTTGGTTATTGCACCAATTACTGACACTGAGATGGCCAAACTATTTGGCATTCCAGTCGATGACAGAGAGGAGGAGGAGGAGAGGGATGAAGCTAGTGATAATTCTGACAGAGAATTGTGTGAAGATGTAGATGAACAGTTGATGGAAGATGATGCAGATTATGTAGATGATGCACATACTGATGAGCTGGTGCATGTGTATGACAAGGAAAACCATGTTGTCGTGGGGCTACCTTTCGGGTACCCCACGGTGGTAGTACCTGGGTCACGCCAAAGGAGGCCCATGAAGTGTACCATGTGGCCCAAGTAGCCGGGGAGCCGGTGATGATCTTCCTTATTTTGTAACGTGCAATCCGCACCGTCCACCCGAGACCTGGCCTGTGATATAAAGGCCAGGAGGGTGCGTCGTCTAGGTCAAGCAAGCAGCACACAAACCCTAGCGGGATTGCATCTCGCCATTGTAGCCACCTTGATAATTCCATACAAGCAGGAGTAGGTCTTTACCTCACCTCGAGGGGCCGAACCTGGGTAAACTCGCCCCCTGTTAGCCGTCTTAGCCACCAACGTTCATACTCTCTCCCCCTCAATCAACCCGGGGTACACAACCTTGGGATTTGCCGAGTCCACTACTCGTCAATTGGCGCCGTCTGTGGGAAAGAACAGATCGTTGGAATCATGGTTGCGCCGGCCTCATCTGCAATGAAGAACAGCATCAGCGCCAGGGAGTCGATCTACACCGGCTTCCTCGAGTTCGTCCACCACTCGCCGGCGGATCTCCCGGCGTACGCTGAGGTGCAGCAGAGCACGTGGATTACCTTCGGTAGTCTGCGCTATCTGGTGGACAGTCGCGGAACGCTCCGGCCCACGCTGGCTACGTTGCGCGCGACGGACGCGCCAGCATCTACGTCGACTGCGCCGACCGCGGCTTCACCCGCCGCGAAGATCGCATCTACTGCGGCCACAGCGATCGCGTCATCGACTACCGCGAAGATCGCGTCCACCTCGACTGCGTCAGCACCATCTACGACCGCATCAACGGCGACTGCGGTGACCACACCCGCGGTCACCAGAAAAATCGCATCTACTGCAACCCCGGCGCGAAACAAGTCTACCCCGACCTTCTTGTCCGCGCCCCGGATGAAGCCAAAATCTACGCCAATCGCGACTCCGCATCGCGGAGTCGCCAGTAGCAGTGGCCGTGGCACCCGCCACGTCGCTGTGATCTTCGACTCTGAGCATAGCTCAGACGAAGGAAGCAGGACTGGGAGCATCAGCCCCACTCGGCGGGTTTACCCCGCGCAAGTCTATATGGCCAGCCCAGCACGATCCAACGGCGGGGAACCCGTATACCCGCTGGAGGTGACCATGCCGGACAGGGTGACAAGACTCACCATCACTCGGGAGATGGCGATCCAGGCCATGAAGCACGTGGACGAAGGCACGTTCCCTTCACCAGATGAACCCCGAGAAGACCAACTGGCGGTCCAATACTTGCTTTGGAAGGAGTCCGAGCGAGTCCGCCAAGAGAAGGCCGATCTGATTCGGCGCAAAGAGTTAGCCGACGCGTCGAGTGCCAGGAGGGCAGCACACTCGTTTTTGGCCGGATCAGAGGAAGTCTCGCAAGGAGGACGTCACAGGGCTCGCATGCCACGGGTGCCAGAAGCTGATCGCGTCCACCTCACTCGCAATCTCGAGTCGTCATTCATGACGGAAGATGCGGACGGAATCCCCGTCCCCAAGACACCCGCTTCGGCCCTCATGGCGGTCGAAACCTACCTGCGACTAACACAGCCGCCGGAGGGTGACGCCCACGCCCGCCTCCACAGGCGACAAATTCAATCCCTCAGGGAAGTCGAGGAAGTCCTGGCAAAGTCAGCACCAGCAGAAAGGGTGCACGAGAATCGAGGCCGCCGCGATCGTGAACCCGCACCACTTGCAGACCCAGCCCCAATTCGACTGCGACAGCCGCAGCCAGGCGAAGATGTCCGTAACGTCGTCGCACAGAGAAGGGTGGACCGCAGTCGACGGCTGCGAGCGGCGAGTGCACAAGCCAACGACTACGACGACGACGACTTCGAGCCACGCGGAGCCGCATGTTTCAGCTTCAACATCCGCGACACGAAGATGCCCAAAGGCTTCAAGCTAACAGCGGAGACACCCAAGTATGACGGGAAGCAGGACCCAAGGGACTGGCTGGAAGACTACCTCATCGCGTGCAGCTGTCAAGGTGGTACTTCGACTACTGCCATGCAGTACATCCAGTTGATGCTCACGGGATCTGCTCGCGGGTGGCTCAACACTCAGCCCAGGGACGCTTTCAGCACCTGGGACGAGTTCAGGAACGCCTTCGTGAAGAGTTTTCTGGGGACATACGCAAGGCCAACAACCCTCATTGAGCTCCAGGCGTGCAAGCAAGGTCGAGACGAGCCACTCCGTTCGTACATCCAGCGGTGGACCTTACTTCGCAACACCATGGACGGAGCCACCTCAGAAGACAGGGTAATGGACGCATTCATGCACGGCGTTTACCGCCGCGATCTCCGTGAGGAGTTTGGTAGGCTTAGGCCGAGGAACATGATCGAGCTCATGCAGATAGCCAATCAGTGGGCAGATGGAGAAGACTCTGTTCGTGATGCACCACGATCCCCGAGGCAAGAAGCAGGACCTAGCAACTGGCGAGAAGGGCGCCTGAAGAAGAAGCCGCGTTACGTCGGCAACGACTCGATCGAGTTAGTAGCGGCGGGATTCGAAACCCCCCGTGAGAATGAAAGGCAGTACAACCAGGACGGTGGCAGCAGCTACCATAGAGACGGAAGTCGCAAGCGCGAGTGGCGGAGACGCCCACTGACTGAGGAAGAAGAGTTAGAGCAACCTTGCAAGCATCACATGTTCAGGGACCCAGAAACAGGCAAGTGGGGATCCCGCCACCTATTGAAGGATTGCAGAAAGGCGCGTAAGATATACAGGGCGTTTGCGCGAATAGTCCCTCAGAACGGACAGCGTGATAATCAAGCGGCACCCGTGGCACAGCCAGCCGCACAGCTGGCCCTCCAGGCGCCACCTCCTCCTCCAGTCGCCAACCCAGCGCAAGCAGCGCTGGCCTTCTACCCGCAACAGCAACAACAACCACAGCCACAGCCGCAGGATCCTGCTAACGTGTTCCCGGCAGCACGAGGGCAGATCAACATGATACAGAAGGGACGTCCTTCCAACAGGACCCAGAAAATCATCACCCGCCAGGTCTACCAAGCACTCACCAATCCACCTGCAGTACCCGATTACCTGAGAGGCTCAGAAACAGCGATCACTTTCTCCAGAGCGGACCACCCGCCGGCGATACCACGACCCGGGCACGCTGCTCTGGTAGTCGAAGCTCAGATCGGGGAGTACACCTTGAAGAAGGTATTCATGGATGGAGGCAGCGGTATAAATATCATCTTCGCCGACACCCTAAGAAGGATGAACAGGTCAACATCCAACCTAACGCCATCAGCAAATACCTTCCACGGTATTGTACCAGGGCAAGCAGTCACGCCCATGGGAACAGTTACACTCGACGTCATATTCGGCACACCCGAAAACTTCCAGCGAGAGGCGATCGACTTCGAGGTAGTCGACTGGAAGTCACAATATCATGCCATACTGGGTCGTCCGGCCTTCGCCAGATTCATGGCAGTGCCCCATTACGCCTACCTCCTGCTCAAGATGCCGGGACCAAAGGGTGTCATCACGGTGAAAGGCGACTTCGACCGGTCTGACAGCTGCGACCGCGAGTTCAGCAGGATTTCTGAGTTCTTTGGGATGGACGAGCACCTGGAGATGATGGCAGTCGACAACGACAGGACTCTGTTTCCACCACGGAAGAAATCATCCAAGGAATCTGCATTCAACGCAAGTGACGACACAAGGGCCCATCAGGTACACCCGACGGACGCCGACAAGACGGTCAGGGTGTCATCAAGCCTGACTAGCGCATAGGAAAGCGCGCTCGTCGAGTTCCTGCGCGAGAACTGGAAGATATTCGCCTGGCAACCTTCTGACATGCCAGGTATACCAAGGGAACTCGCCGAGCACTCCTTACGCGTCCGTAAAGACGCTAGACCAGTCAAGCAGACCTTGAGACGCTTCGCGGGTCCTAAGAGAGATGCTATCAGCAAGGAGATCGACCGGCTGCTTCACGCCGGATTTATTCGGGAAATAAAGGATTCAGAGTGGGTAGCAAACCCAGTACTAGTGGAAAAGAAGAAGACGAAGAAACTCCGCATGTGCGTCGACTTCACCGCCATCAACAAATGCTGCCCCAAGGATCACTTTCCGCTCCCGCGGATTGATCAGATCGTCGATTCGACTGCAGGCTGTGCACGCCTATCCTTCCTGGATGCCTACTCTGGGTACCAGCAGATCAGGATGAAAGTCGAGGACCAGGAGAAGACGGCGTTCATCACACCACACGGTGTATTCTGTTACCAGATGATGCCCTTCGGGTTGAAGAACGCTGGAGCCACATACCAGCGCACGATGCAGGCCTGCTTGAAGGAGCTCATAGGACAGATCGTCCAGGTCTACGTCGATGACATAGTCGTCACCACCCGCACAGAGGACAGCCTCATCGACGACCTCCGCAAGGTCTTCGATGCGCTTAACGAGTACCAGATCAAGTTAAACCCAGAAAAGTGCGTCTTCGGCGTCCCAGCCGGAGAACTACTGGGGTATCTTGTCTCTGCGAGAGGAATCGAAGCCAACCCTGAGAAGGTGCAGAACATACTCGACATGCCTGCACCGACCAAACTTCATGAAGTACAACGCCTAGCCGGCAGAGTCGCAGCACTCAGTCGGTTTATTAGTAAGTTGGGAGAAAAGGCCCTGCCTTCTACCAACTGATGAAAAAGGCAGACAAGTTCGAGTGGACAGAGGAGGCACAAGATGCATTCGACAAACTGAAGCAGACCCTCACAACCCCTCCAGTGCTGGTGGCACCACATGAGAACGAGCCACTGTACCTTTACGTGGCAGCCACGAACAGGGTGGTTAGTACCGTACTCGTAGTCGAGCGGGAGGAAGAAGGAAAGAGTCACCCTATTCAGCGACCTGTGTATTACCTCAGCGAGGTACTAACTGATTCCAAGCAGCGATACCCGCACTACCAGAAGCTGGCATACGGAGTCTTCATGACGTCCAGGAAGGTGGTCCACTATTTCTCCGAGCACCCGATCACGGTGGTAAGCTCCTCTGCCCTATCCGACATCCTCACTAACCCAGCCGCGACAGGAAGAGTCGCCAAGTGGGTTGTCGAGTTAGGACCATGGGGGCTGAAGTACGCACACCCGAAGGCAATCAAGGCCCAGGTCCTCCCAGAGTTCACCACAGAGTGGATAGAAGCACAACTGCCCGACGAGCCCGACTTGTCCAATGCATGGACAATGTATTTTGATGGATCCAAGAAATTCAACTCAGCCGGAGCAGGAGTCGTGCTCATTTCACCTAAAGGCGACAAGCTGAAGTACGTGCTGCAGATGAAGTTCCCAACTCCTTCCAACAACGAAGCAGAGTACGAAGCCCTGATCCACGGCATGCGGATGGCCCAGAACTGCGGCGCCACTCGCCTCATGATCTACGGCGACTCCTATCTGGTCGTGCAGCAAACCATGAAGCAGTGTGATGCCATCGCTGACAACATGATAGCCTACAGGGAGCTGTACAACCAACTGGAAGGCCTCTTCGACGGCTGTGAACTGCGGCACATCGGCCGCGAAAGCAATGAAGAAGCTGACGTCCTGGCCAACCTAGGTTCGGATCGAGCTCCGGTGCCACCCGGAGTCTTCCTCGAGTGCATCACACAGCGCTCAATCAAGGTCCGGCCCCCGCCAGGACCCTCTACATCGGCAGCAAGCACCGCCGACCCGCCAAGCACGGAGAAGGAGGTCATGGAGATAATGCTGGTCGAGCCCACATGGACAAACCCGTATCTGGCCTACATGCTGCACCAGCGGTTGCCGGAGAATCCAGTCGAAGCCAAGCGCATCGTTCGCCGTTCCAAAGGCTTCACCATCATCAACGGCGAGCTCTACAAGAGAAGCATCTCAGGAGTCCTCCAAAGGTGCATCGATCCAGCCGACGGCCAAGCAATCTTACTCGACATCCACGCCGGCATATGCGGGCACCACGCAAGCAGTCGAGCACTGGTGGCCAAGGCCTTGCGAGCAGGGTTCTACTGGCCCACCGCAATGCAAGACGCAGAAGAACTGGTCAAAAAATGCGTTGGCTGTCAGGAGTTCGCCAACAAGCCGCATGCACCAGCGTCGGCACTGAAGACAATACCACTCGCGTGGCCCTTCGCGCAATGGGGACTCGACATGGTAGGTCCCTTCAAGAAATCCTCCCAGGTGGGCATACTCACCTCCTGGTGGCAGTCGACAAGTTCACGAAGTGGATTGAAGCGGTCCCAATCACAAGCTCAACCGCAACCTCACGGTCACGTCATAGGTCAACATCTTCAGGTTCGGTGTCCACACGCATCATCACCACAACGGACGAACTTCACCGAAGTTCAGGGATTCTGCTCTGCAGGTGTCAGCGGCATCCGTCTCGCACCCGAGTCCAAGGCAGTCGAAAAGCCACGGCTACAGCAAAGGCATCAAGAGCGCCTGCAGTACCATTGAAGCGAGCCGAAGGAGCCTGGGTGAGGGATTACAACTGCTCTGACACGCCCACGCCAAAGTGTATCATTCTTCAGTACTGGGCCGAGCAGTCTACCCTGCGCATCAATTTGACGCTCCCGAGTGGTTACGACGATCCGCGACATGAAGATGCTGTGGATGTCTGGGAGCAAGAATCGCCACAGCCGCACAGCCTGTACACAAGACGCGCAACTACACGGTCGGCGACTCAGCATGCCAAGGGGCCGGTTCTCCGGGCAAGCAGAAGAAGTGCACAACTCGCCGCCACTGAGGGGCTACTTGTGACAATGGACGAGCTTACCGCCTGAGACTCGAAGACAGGGACAGTCTGCAGCATCCGTGGAACGTGGCACAGTTACGCGCTTCTACGCTGACAACCCAGCTGTAGCGCTTGTTAAGAGGCAGGTTCTTACGCACTCTTTCCCTCGCCAGGGTACCTAAGGGGACTGGAAGGGTTTAACGAGGCGGCCTGTTTGCGAGAATCAATAAAGATATTTGAAGGAAAAGACTTGTCATTTCTTCCTTTGCGAGCAATCAACCTAAATCCTAGGCCGCCACTCGAACCACTCGGGGGCTCGCGCCTACAGGTCTAAGTCCAGCCTAGGCCGCCACTCGAATCACTCGGGGGCTGCGCCGCACAGGCATAACTCAAAAAACCCTAGGCCGCCACTCGATTCACTCGGGGGCTCGCGCCATACAGGTCTACGAGTGCAAATCACACATTATACATCACATAGGCATACATACATGCATATTTATGTTACAAGCTAACATCATACAACAAACTGCTATTCTTAGTCGACAGGCTCTTCCTTTGGCGCATCCAGTGGCCCTACACGTCGCTCTTATGATTCAGGACCTGTTGCATCACCTGATGTGCGGCCTCAAGGGATTCAGCATAATCAACATCTCTAGGCAAGCCATCAAGTATTCTGTCCAAGGGAACATGAGGTCGATGCAGTCGAACATAGGCAACACCGTGTTGGCCCCGGCAACAAGTTGACCGAAGACGACCCCCTTCAACGCCCTGCTACTGCGGAACCTCTCCAACAGCGCGGGCAACCCTTCCGGCTGCTCATCAAGGGGGAAGAACACTTTGTTGATTTGCCAGAGTGCTTTCCTGCAACCTTCAAGAATCAACGCAGCCCGCCAGGTGCGATCCAGCATCCGCGCGAGTACACGGCCCTCTTCCTTATGTACCCAGAATTGACGAGCTTCGACCGAGCTACCGGTGGCTTCCACCTCCACGCGCTCGTTCACTCGAGTGTTTTCGGCTTGCCAGTCGGGGTTAACAACTGCAATTCACGGGTCAAGATGCAGAACAACACAAGCATGAAGAAATCAAAGCGAAGCAGCTAGAGTCCAACCTTGCAGCTGTCGACATATCAGATCAATTTGGTCAAGAAGGAACCGTTCGCGCTGATTGAACGGCCCAGCGGAACGCACCTTGAGGCGTTCAAGCTCCACTTCAGCTATCCGCAGCTTCGACTCAAGTTCAACGATCTTGTTCCTCATATAGTTAAACACCCGCTGGTCGTTCACGCTTCGTGTAGAAGTTGGACCAGCTGGGTGCTGTTGGCGAGCGAGCACAGCAGAAGAGGCACCCTCACCCTCATTCACACAGGCGACCTCGGCGACTTCAGAAGCAGCATTTTCATCCGGCTGCCAAGTCATGTGGTGTCAAACAGAAGACATATTCATTATAGCAAAAGACTCGACAAGGTACATTCACATGAAGGAATCAGAAAATGCATTGATAAAAAGACTTCATCAAGTTGACTACAAAAGGCGAATCAAAAGGGAACCCTACTACACAGACTACACCGCAGACTCCGACTGCGAGCGACTCTTCTTGGAGGCTAACTCTGCAGCCCTGGCAAGCTTCTTCTCAAAGGTATCAATTAGCTTAACAGCTAACTGACTCGCTTTCGCCTTGACGCTGTTTAGCGACTTGGTCTTGCCATCGGGCTTTCGAGGAAAGTCGCTGACAACTGCCTCGAAGTCGCCTGCAACCTCATGACCAAGCAAAAGACGGAAAGTGAACTCTGAGCCGCGTACCGTCTGAGCACGCGTGTAGTCCGCTAAGGTGGTCGCCTCGCCTTCAAACGGGGCCGCAAGTCCATCAACATCGGCCGGCAACGCCTGGTTGGGGAAGATGCCCCGATGCACACTTGCCAGGGCATCTTTCGACTTCTGCAGCGCCGCTGAAGATTGCTGCAGTGCAGTCGAGCATACGCATGGGCGCGGTCAATGAAGCCAACAGCCGTCTCCAGGTCGATACTCTCACTGGAAGTATCCTCTGGAGGAGCGCCTCCGCACGGCTCTGAACAACGAAGATTACCACACTTGTGACACATCCGAGGTCAACACAAGTCAAAGTAGGCAGTGAGCCGAGATACTTACCTCCGATTACATGGGCGAGTCCGAGCAAGCGTTCAACCTGGGTCTTCTCTACTTCACCCCGGGTTTGCTCACGCTCTTGAGCTGCACCCAGGGACTTCTCCAGCTCGGCGACCCGCCTCGCCAGACTCTCCCTTTCGCCTGTGAATCACCGGATCAAAGTCAAAAACAAAGATAGTCGACACAACTCCTGAATGCACGGGTTGGTGCTCACTGTTGGCTCGCTCCAGAGCACTGCGGAGTCGACCCTCCTCCTTCTCCATGCGCATGAAGGACTTGGCTCCCTCCAGCAGCTGGCGACAAAAAGGCTGTGCAAAGGAGCAAAAGCGTCAATCTGTGCCCGACTATCCTAGTCACGCACATCTTCGGGGGCTACTCCCATCGGGAGCGCTGTTCGCGCACCCGACACAAGAATCTGCAAGGTCAAGACAGAATATACTTACGTGCCCAAGCAGCTCAGCATCCACTGCAGTGGTATCAGCAGCTCTTTCTGGCCCCTTGGAGGTTGACGTCTTCAACGTCAAGGGATTCTTGGCCTCAGGCGCCTCTTCGGGTGTCCCAGTGGTTCGCTCCGGGACAACCGCGGACTGATGTTCCTCTTCTTGAGGCGAAGAGCCATCTCCACCAGTGTGATGGCTGTGTAAAGAAGCAAAACTTCAGAAAAGCGTCCAAGGAGTCGAAAGAAGAACAAAGACAAAAAGGCGTACTCGCAGAGGCTTACCTGTTGACATCTTCATCCTCGCTGCTCATGGGAGGAGATGCCATCCCCCCAAACCCAGCGGGCGGCGCTGAATTCAGTGGAGACACGAACAACGGATCTACCGGCTCACTCGCATCGGAGGATGAGTCGCGGGCTTCCTTGTCCTCCGCAACCACTTCCTTCAAAGGTGACGACCCCGAGGTGGAGTCGACATTCTTTCGTCTTAGCCGCTTCCGCAGCGGCTCTTCGTCTTCATCATCCTCTTCCACTTCCTCATTCGGCGAGTGGGCAGATGGGAGTTCATCTTCATCGTCGTCCTGCTCGACGACCGTGGCCTCGTCGTGAGGTCCATTCTCCATCAGCGGAGGAAGGCTCACATAAGCCCTTCGATCCTGACGAGCAGCAAAGAGAAAAGCGAGTCAAGAAAAACAGTCGACTGAAGCAAAGCAAAGAGAATTCAAGGTGCTTACCTCAGGCACGGGATTGTTTGGCCCGTATGGATCGACCGGGCAGTTAACGTTGCACGGATCGGCGGCCCGAAGGCTGGTGATGTTCTTCACCTTAGTCGCGATCTGTGCGTCATCAAGCGAGGTGTCGACTGCAAGCTCCCACATTGGCTCGCGTCGACGCAGCGGCTGCACCTTCAGCTTGTGGAAAGTCGCGATAAGGTGAATGCCACCTGTCTCGCGTCCGAGTGTCGTCAGCAACCCGCGGAGCAGCGCCAGCAGTGGCTTGGTCGACTCCTTGTCCTCCTTTGACAGAGGGTGCGACCAGGCCTTGGTCCTTCGCAGAGGTCGATCAGCGGCGAACTCAGGAAGGCCTTCTTGGTCCCACTTGATGTAGAACCATTTCTTCCGCCAGTTCTGGACGGAGTCAGACTTCTTCAGCTGGAAGAAGCACGTGTCGCCGCGCAGCTGGATTCCGAAGCCGCCCACGGGGAACGTCTGCTTCGACCGCCCCACCATCCGTCGCACCATGAAGAGCGACTTCCACAGGTTCCAGTTGGGTGCGATCCCCAAAAAGCACTCGCATAACACAATAAAACTCGCAATGTTCAATACGCTGTTGGGATTCAGATCATGGATCTGAATCCCATAGGCGTAAAGAAGACCACGAACAAAATCGTGGATGGGGAACCCGAAGCCCCGTGGAAGGAATTCCACGAAGCACACGCGCTCCCCATCGCGAGGAGAGGGGATCACATCCTTACCGGGGGCGCGCGTCGTCGCCGTGCTCGTCGGCGGCAGCAATCCTTGTTCGCGGAGGGTGTCCAGCTCCACCGCCTTCACGGACGATTTCCCCCAGTCGCCCTCCAACTTCTTCATGCCGGCGTCGTCGCCGGCGGCGGAGCCTTCCGCTCCCTTCACCCTCTTCTGGCCCATGGTGCTAGCGGGGGAGGAGAGAGTTTCTGGTGAACTGGGCGCAAGGGCAGCAATGGAGGAACAGCACTGGAGGAGAAAGCAGAGGAGATGGCGGCGAAATGAGGAAGGCGTGAACTATTCCCCACCGCGGTGAAAATTATGTACCACGGGGTCAGTTCATCCTGGCCGTCCTCCACGACGCGGCAAATTCGAGGCAACATCCGGCCGTCCACGTGTCGCGCGGAGATAGCAACCGTCGCCGGCCACGCCGCCCACTACGCGCGGGAATCGAGGCGCCATCATCATACCACGAAAATTTCGCGCCCAACGGTCAGAACAGTCAATACTGACACCGGGACCACTCTGTTACATCCCATCGGATGAAGAGCACGCCGAAAACATCAGCCCTGACGTCATCAGCGGAGGCGTGTCAAGTAAGCTAACGGGCTGATGGAGCACCCGGACAGTTTTTTCGAGTGCAACAAGGAACAGTAAGCTCTGAGAGCTGAGTCGACTCGATAATCCATTCGAGTGAGACAAGTACATAGTAAGCTTTACAAAGCTGATGACACCCGAATTCATCATTCGAGTGGACTCCAACCAGTAAGCTTTCAGAGCTGAGTTTAAGTCGATTCCGTAGGCCATAAAGGCTGAGTACAAAGTAAGTCGAAAAAGGCCAGTTTTGACTTGGGCATTTCGAGTCATCTTTTTACTCCCATCGGGAGCGGGCTTTTCGACTGAAGAAAAATTGAGTTTAACCTCAATTGCAAGCAATTCAGCTTAATCTCGGGGGCTACTTCCATCGGGAGCGCTGTTCGCGCACCCGATGACTAAGGACAACGACAGTCGAAAGCTGGCGAGTCAAGAAGATCATGAAGCGCACTCGATTATCCAAGACAGTAGCAGCCGAAGATTGGCTCGTGAAGGAGTCAGGTGGCGTGCCTGGAGGAAGGAGTCCTTTACTCGACTCTGCGATTCGACTAAGCACTTGGGGGCTACTGTCGTGGGGCTACCTTTCGGGTACCCCACGGTGGTAGTACCTGGGTCACGCCAAATGAGGCCCATGAAGTGTACCATGTGGCCCAAGTAGCCGGGGGAGCCGGTGATGATCTTCCTTATTTTGTAACGTGCAATCCGCACCGTCCACCCGAGACCTGGCCTGTGATATAAAGGCCAGGAGGGTGCGTCGTCTAGGTCAAGCAAGCAGCACACAAACCCTAGCGGGATTGCATCTCGCCATTGTAGCCACCTTGATAATTCCATACAAGCAGGAGTAGGTCTTTACCTCACCTCGAGGGGCCGAACCTGGGTAAACTCGCCCCCTGTTAGCCGTCTTAGCCACCAACGTTCATACTCTCTCCCCCTAAATCAACCCGGGGTACACAACCTTGGGATTTGCCGAGTCCACTACTCGTCACATGTCATTCAAGTGGGAAAGTTGTGGCCAAACATGGATGAGTTCAGGTTGTCTTTCAAGACTTATGCAGTCAGACATCAGTTTGATGCCAAGACACTTTGGACTGATAGAAAGAAGTTTTATGCTAAGTGTAGAGGTTTTGATGGTAGTGGTGTGAGACCTTGCAAGTGGTACATATCTGCTAGAGTGCAGCCTGATGGAAGTACAGTCAGGGTTAACCAAATCCCTCATCAACATACTTGTCTTACAACTTCACAAAAAGTATCAAGCATGACATCACAGATTTGGGTTGCAGAAAAGATAACTCCAATATTGGCGAAAACACCGAACACTACTGCCAAAAGACTGAAAGTAGACTTGGAAAAGCTGTACCCCATTAAACTGAATTATACCACAGTGTGGAAGGCTAAACAAAGGTCAATGAAGAATTTGTATGGTGATTGGGCAAACACATTTAGGATGCTTCACAATTTCAAAGCAGAGGTGGAGAAAAGGTCACCTGGCAGTGTTGTCGAGATAGATACAGAGATATCAGAGGATGGCAAGGTTTATTTCTCCAAATTCTTTATGGCTTTAAAACCTTGCATTGATGGCTTCAAAGCAGGATGTCGTCCATATTTGAGCATAGACTCATCATTTTTGACAGGCAAATGGAATGGTCAGTTGGCAGCATGCAATGCTCTAGATGGACACAACTGGATGTTTCCTGTTGCTGTTGGCTTGTTTCAGTCAGAGACAGAGGCTTCATGGACATGGTTCATGATGCAGCTGAAAAGATCCTTAGGGCCAGTGTCACCTTTGGCAATACACACAGATGCATGCAAAGGTCTGGAAAATGCAGTTAAAAATGTGTTCCCACATGCTGAGCAGAGGGAGTGTTTTGGCCATTTGTGGATGAATTTGATAAAAAAGTTCAGAGGAGATGAATTTGGGAGAATGTGGCCAGCAACAAGATCTTACACTAAACAGACACATTCATATCATCTTGGTAAGGTAATGGCAACATGCGAGGAGTTTGGTACATGGTTAAACACCTACCATTCTTTATTATGGTACAGGTCAGGATTCAACACTGCCATCAAGTGTGATCATATCAACAACAATTTGGCAGAAAGTTTCAACAACAAGGTGAAGCAACTAAAAGATTTGCCTGTGCATGACATGGTTGACCAAATCAGGATCATGCTCATGCGGATGTGGGAATTGAGAAAAAAGATTGGTAATTGTCTGCAAGGTGATAAACTTCCAGCAGTGGTGCAACAGGTGGTCAACAGAAGCAGAAGTCTTACACATTTGTCTGTTGAAAAATCATCACTGTGGGGTGCTGAAGCTAGAGACAACAAGACTGGAAGGAGGCATGTTGTTGACACTGAATTGCATGATTGCAGTTGCCTCGAGTGGCAACACACTGGTAAACCATGTGAGCATGCCATTCTATTCTTAGCCTCACAGCCGAAGTTAAACATGCATCCATATCTGCATGAATATTATTCGGTAGCAAAATTCAAAGCTGCATATGCAACTCCAATCCCACCTCTTACAGATCAGTCACAGTGGCCAGAAGTGCCGCTTGAATTTTCCATGTGTCCTCCTCTGACAAAAAGAAAGGCAGGCAGACCTAAACAGACTAGATTCAAGGCATGGTTTGAAAAAGGTGGGAGTAGTAAGAAGGGCAAGGACAAGAAATATGCAAAGCCAAAAAGGGATCTAGACAATGCATTTACTCTGCTCCTAAGCCCAGAAAGTATGTGCTTATTTATTTGTGTTTTTTTCATATTGTGCTTATTTATATGTGGCATGCTGTCAAACTGTCGACACTGTCGAAACTGAAGAAATGGAGGTGCACACTGTCGACACTGAAGTAACTGAAGAATTTGTATCCGAGATGCACACTGAAGAACCTACAGTCGAGGTGCACACTGAAGAAACTGAAGAAATGGTGCACACTGAAGAATTTGATCGAACTGAACCTGCTTTCGAGTTTCAGGAGGTAATAGCATCGACTCCAGTGAAGAAAACCAAGATGATCAGTGAACTTGTGTGTGCAGTGCAACCAAAAACAAGAAATGCTAAGGTGAAGAAGGGTACACGGCGTGGTCGGAAGAAATAGAACTATTGGTCATTTGAAATTTATGGCATGTAATAATATTTGTTGGGCACTATGTATCCACATGTTTCCATCCGAACTTGTTTGGTTATTGTTTTCAAACTAAAATTCAAATTTCGGTTTAAATTCAAATTTGGACTGAAGTTGAACTTTTGACTCGGGTATGATGTTTCAATGCCACCTCAACTAAACTATGTATGTTATCTGATCATTCTGAGCCCTTTTGTTAAGTTCGACTCATAGTCATAAAAAGTGTGTTTCAAATGACCTCCAAAGATAGGGTAAACGCCCTCATTTCTAAGCAACTTTTTTTCATCTTCTCTAAATCATCCCAAAACCTCACCAAAGGTTCATTTTGGTGTGATTAAGAAGGATCCAGGCTTACTTTTCCAATTTGGTGTGTAAAACTTGTTTAAATGTTGGTCAAACTTAGCTTTGACCAAATTTGAAATAATCACAAAATATTCGAAAAAATCAAAAAAATGGAAAACCAGTGCACATGTTCTTAGTTTGTCATATACTAACAACTCCAATTGATAAACAAGGTCTAGATACATTCAAACAATATATATGGCAATGTGGTGTGAAATCAGACATCTCAAACTATGAACTCTCATGTGTGAAGAGAGGTGGTTTCTGATTTGCAAAATGAAATCTTTCAAAACCTCACCAAAGGTTCATTTTGGTGTGACTAAGAAGGATCCAGGCTTACTTTTCCAATTTGGTGTGTAAAACTTGTTTAAATGTTGGTCAAACTTAGCTTTGACCAAATTTGAAATAATCACAAAATATTCAAAAAAAATCAAAAAAATGGAAAACCAGTGCACATATTCTTAGTTTGTCATATACTAACAACTCCAATTGATAAACAAGGTCTAGATACATTCAAACAAAATATATGGCAATGTGGTGTGAAATGAGACATCTCAAACTATGAACTCTCATGTGTGAAGAGAGGTGGTTTCTGATTTGCAAAATGAAATCTTTCAAAACCTCACCAAAGGTTCATTTTGGTGTGACTAAGAAGGATCCAGGCTTACTTTTCCAATTTGGTGTGTAAAACTTGTTTAAATGTTGGTCAAACTTAGCTTTGACCAAATTTGAAATAATCACAAAATATTCGAAAAAAATCAAAAAAATGGAAAACCAGTGCACATGTTCTTAGTTTGTCATATACTAACAACTCCAATTGATAAACAAGGTCTAGATACATTCAAACAAAATATATGGCAATGTGGTGTGAAATGAGACATCTCAAACTATGAACTCTCATGTGTGAAGAGAGGTGGTTTCTGATTTGCAAAATGAAATCTTTCAAAACCTCACCAAAGGTTCATTTTGGTGTGACTAAGAAGGATCCAGGCTTACTTTTCCAATTTGGTGTGTAAAACTTGTTTAAATGTTGGTCAAACTTAGATTTGACCAAATTTGAAATAATCACAAAATATTCGAAAAAAATCAAAAAAATGGAAAACCAGTGCACATGTTCTTAGTTTGTCATATACTAACAACTCCAATTGATAAACAAGGTCTAGATACATTCAAACAAAATATATGGCAATGTGGTGTGAAATCAGACATCTCAAACTATGAACTCTCATGTGTGAAGAGAGGTGGTTTCTGATTTGCAAAATGAAATCTTTCAAAACCTCACCAAAGGTTCATTTTGGTGTGACTAAGAAGGATCCAGGCTTACTTTTCCAATTTGGTGTGTAAAACTTGTTTATATGTTGGTCAAACTGAGATTTTGACCAAATTTGAAATAATCATAAAATATTCAAAAAAATCAAAAAAAAATGGAAAACTAGTGCACATTGTCTTCTAATGTCATCTAGAAGCTAAGGAATGATATCTAGGTGATTTGGACAAGGTCGAAAAAAAAAGTTGTTAGAAATGGGGTCCTTTCCCCTAGCTTTGGAGGCCATTTCTAACACGTTTCCGACAACGATGAGTTGTGTCTCACAAAAGAGATCAGGGCCACCATGGGAGGTGTTGTACATTAAAGACAACGTAGGAAGCTCAAACAAACATAGAAAAGTACAAGTTTGAATTTAGCATCATATTTTAATTTCGGCCAAAATTTGGACAAGTTACTAAAATTTGAATTAAGCATTATTACAAATCACACAAGTTTTCTAGACCCCTCTAAACCTAACCCTAGTAGCTGCTCATATCGGGCTATATTCTATGTGCTTATATACCGAAGATTATTCTGCTCAAAACCCCTCTAAACCAAACACCTAGTAGCTGCTCATATCGGGCTATATATCTATGTGCTGAGTCGGGCTATATTTTATGTGTTATATACCGAAGATTATTCTGCTCAAAATCCCTCTAAATTACCTAACCTTAGTAGCTGCTCAAAACCCCTCTAAACCAAACCCTAGTTGCTGCTCATATCGGTTATATTCCAAAGCATTCGGTTTTGAAAGAATTTGGTAATATGGAGAAGACAAAATTGTTTGAAGCAACCCGTACGAGTTGCTCAAAACCCCTCTAAACCTTCTGGGTTGTTGATCGCTCTTCGTGGATGGTTCAGATCTTGCGCATGTGACTGCCGATCCGCGTATGCGGTGGTTCTGCTCTCTGATTGGCTAGCGGTGCGTGGAGCGCGCCTCCGTTTGTTTTGTGTGTAACTGCATGCACCAACTGACTTGTGGGTCCCGTTCACATGCAGACATTGCATGCATGCCGCAGCCGCCGCAGCCACAGCCCTCGACGTAGCCTGCACACCTCGATTCAGGAAAAACATCGTACCCATGCTATTTTTAGCGATACATCGATGCATCGATTCAGCCCGCGTCTCATCGATGCATGCCCGCGTGCGCGCGTGCGCATGTCATCGTCGCAGTCTGTACGCCGCCGCTCATCTTTTCATATATCGCACTTAATACAATATACAATCACTGCCACATCGACGGGGAAGAAACGGCACCGCTCCTTCGTGTCTCTCTCACATCACGGCTTTATAAGGCCCTCTCTTCTTCCTCTTCTCTCACACTCATCTCTCAAGCCGCATCCTTCCTCTTATCTTCTCTCAAGCCGCATCCTTCCTCTTCTCTCTCAAGCCCTAGCCACCATGCAGTTCAACGGACCGACCTTCCAGCGCCCTGCCGCCGCCCCCGAGTGGCAGTACCCGCCCGGTGTCCTCGTTGAGAACCAGCTCCGCATCTGGGCCTTCTCGAGGTGGAGGGGCGCAAGGGATTGGGCGCACTACTTCCTCGCGTCTGGCTACCGCCACCTTCCCCAGGGCTCCCCGCGCATGTTCCGGATCCAGGAGTTCTACGACAACGGTCTCGTCATCGGCCTCTACGTCAACTTCACCAACAGCTTCGACGCTTACCACCTCCTCGGGCAGGTGTTTTGGATTGGATGCGAGTTCATCGCGTTCACCAACTTCAACATCTACACGAACTTCACCGACATCTTCCGCTACCAAGGTCGCATTCACGCCCTCCCCTACAACATGGAGGAGGACGACGAGTGAGGGGTGAGCCACCCCGACGGAGGAGCCAAGGAGGGGTCAAGGAGGAGCTGTACCGTGTTTGTGCCCGTATTTGTTTGCCATGTCCGTTTGTTTCCGTTAGCTATTTTTATTTCTGTTTAATGTAGTTTATTTCCATGTTAGTCGTTTGCTTGGGCATATATGCCCCTATCTACTTTATTTCCATGTAAGATGATGCCCCTATATATCGGGCTATATATCTATGTGTAAGGTTAGTAAGTGCTACTATGTTGTAAGGTTAGTAAGTGCCCCTCTATATCGGGCTATATATCTACAAGTTTTATGTGTGATGCTACTAGTGCTACTATGGTGTCCCACAAAATGTGTGATTTTTTCCTTTTGCCAAGCAAGTAACAAGGGAAACAAGTAAAACATGTGCTACCTTTTAGCCGAAGCAAAATTTTTTACAACAAGCTAAAACAAGTAGATAAGTTTGCCTCTAAGCAAAATTTGTTACAACAAGCTAAAACAAGAAAATATATGTGCATTTGCCTCTATGTGTGCCTCTACGCCAAAAAATTATTTTTCAGGAATAATCCAAGCATTTTTCCTACACATGTGTGCCTCTATGCTATTAAAAAAGAGTGCCCACACGGGGGTGGGATTTTTCTGGTCGGATTTGGGTAGATTCTCAAGGCCCATCATCTCTTCGTCCTAAAAAAACATTGGTATGAACTGTTGGCCTCTTTTCTCACAGCCCAACACCTAATCTGGCAGCCCATAACGTTTTTTTACTGAAAACATCACTGTCGACTGAAGTTAACTGAAGAACTGTCTTCTGAACTGTTAACTGAAGAACAACTAATCGGGCAAGAACAAATTTGTTTCGATTCGATTAAGTTACACGAACTTGGCATGGCGCACACATCGCGTCCTCTGCCCTAACGACGGATAAACAACAAGTAAAAGAAAAACAGAGCAATGATACAACAATAAAATCCAGCTGCCATCAAATTTGCTTGCTTTTGCAAATCGATTATCTGCTTCAGATGTTTCTTCATCTTCTTCAGTTCCTGGTTCATTTCGCACTCCGCGGGCACTGCACCATTCCACGCATTACTTGTCGTCGGCAAGTCTTTGTCCGGGTCGGATGAGCTCCCAAAATCCAAATTCTGCACACCAAGCGGCGGCCCCCAATTGAGCTCCCAGGTTGCGGCCCCGTTCGAATCAATGTAGCCCTCCCTTTTAAGCCTCTCAAGATATACATCCATCCACTCGAAATGGGTACAGTTCTTCAAGATCTGAAAACGGCCACATGAACCCTAAATCCAAAATTTGACGAGAAAACACGAATTGGGGAGAAATCAGAGCAAATGGCTGCGAAAGAACTGAGATCTAACCTTGCCATCCCTTCCTTGCAGTGTCTTGCTCGGGCATTTGACAAACTCGCGTTCAAGATTGCCATTCTCATCCGTCTTACTCACCCAACGTTTAAGGGGCTCTGGGCGTGGGCATTTAGGGCACCGAGTCAGTGGCACTGCACCATACTTTGGCCATCTTGACTGCGAGGCGGAGGAGGTAGACATCGGTGCGCGTCGTCGCCGGAGAAGAGAGAGATGTTGGAAAGGGGAAGCAATGGGCGGGCGCGGCGTCGAGCGCTCGGGCACGGGCGCGGTTGTTTTCTAGCTGCGCTGAGGTGGGTCCCACACGTGCGTACATGGATAAGTGGTGGGTCCAATGTTCCTAACGGTCACCCCACCCTAACGGTCACCCCAACCTAACAGCTAACGAGCGTTTAAGAGCCATGTTGGCCGTGGGCTATTTACGCGCTCAGATGTGTCGCATGGGAGCTATTCTCTCCAAATACGTCGCACTCCTTCCAATTCGCTGAAAAAACGTCGCATGTGAGCTATTTGCCCGATCTGCACTAAGCATCGGGGATGGTCTTCACGACAGCAGAAGGCTTCTTGATTTTCTTCGGGGCACCCTTGGACTTGAAATTGGGAAGCTTCTTCCTCTTCTGCGCAATACGGCCACTACGGCGAGGAGAGGCAAGCAGCACACAAATGGTCTTCTTCGGTGCGGGTGTGGACACGAACGGCGGTAGGGGCAGGCGCACAGGCACGGGCACCGGCATTCCCAATGGCGCAGGCTCAAACTCAGCAGAGATGTCACGCACTAGGAAGGGTGAGCCGCGGGACAGGTCGAGCAAACACCGCGACCCCACGGTAGAACGCGGCGAACTAGACGGCGTGACGGACGTGACGTCGGGGAGGCGTCCATGGCGATCGGCGTGACCTCGTTCCAGGAACCATCCTTTCCATGGAGAGGCACCATGGCAGCAGACGGTGGTCTAACAGCCACATGAGGGAGAGGCACCTCCGCAGGAGAGCAGGGGAGGGGTGCAAACGCCGGCAAGGCGATGTCGAGTCTGGCGGCAAGCTTTTCGGCCTGCTCCAGGAACGAGGAGGTGCGGCCAAGCCATGAGCGCAAAGCAGCAACTTCTTCCCTTAAGGGCTGCAGTGCCTTATCGAGAGCGGCGTTGAGGTCGTCGCGAAGGCGGCGCGCCTGCTCGGCCAAGGCGTGGCGAAGCCCCATGACAGTGACAGCAGTGCCGTCGATCGGCAGCATCGGGGGCAGCGAGTCATGAGGGGGAGTATGCACGCCGCGCGGCCCAAGCTGGCGGCCGCGCCCCTCGGAGGCTCTGCCTTGACGCTCGTGCCTGTCACCACCGGCGACAATAGCGCCATGGCCCTTCCGGCCTTCGGCCCACGAACGGGCACCTGGGGCGGTTGGGGAAGATGTAGCCCGAACCAGCGTGCCGGCGCAGACAGGCGAGCAAGAAGGAGGCTTCGATTTGCGACGGCGAGGACAGAAACGCTCGCGGTGGCCGGACTCGTCGCAGGAGAAACAGCGCATCCGGTCCCTTCACATGGAGGCACGGTGGGAGGGGGCAAGGCATCTGAAACACTTCCCCTTGGTCTTGGTAATGAAGCGGAGGCGGCTGGCTTGCACTTGCCCGAAGCGGCCGCACGGCGCCCGACCGGGCGCGGACCAAACCGTAGCGCCGTTGCCACGGTCGCGGGCGGCGCTGCCGAGAGACACCCAGCCAAGGACGCTCGTCCCAGGGCGGAGACACGGCGCGAGAAGATGGGCGAATGCCTCTCAGCTCCACAGATAGTGGCTCCAGGACAAGCTCGCTCGGAGGCAGCAGAGGATCTTCAACCGGCAACGCCGCAGACCGAGGCTGGGGACCCGAGCAAGCAGAGAGCAGCCCCAGGGGTGCCGCAGCGCGGCCGCTGCGGGAAGAAGACTTGGGGGGTGTTTGATTGAGCTTTGGCTTTGGCTAAACGCCAAAAGCTAAAAGCCAAAAAGCATCTAAAATAAGTGTTTTTTGGCTTTTGAGTTTTGGAAGCTAAAAGTATTGAATTAAAGCTTTTGGCTTCCAAAACTCAAAAGCCAAATAGTACCTAGCCTTTGGCCAAAAGCCAAAGTCAAAGCTCAAACAAACACTCCCCTGAAATTGGAAGCTGACGGCGTCAAGGGGGCCAGCTCCTCTTCGTCGTCCTCGTCGAGTGCAAGAGCAACCACAATGAAGCACAGGCGCAAGAGCAATATAACAGTTCCAAGGAAAAGTGCTCGCTCCATACTTCACAATTCACATATCTCAGTTGTGTCATATAAAAAAGAATACAAATCATAGAACAATGCAATTATGGGTACATACTCACACCAACAGTAATAATTAAGAAGCCTCGGAAAGTAACACATGAAGAAAGAGTGTGGTGGTAAATTCTTCACACAAATGGCAATTTGTTCCACAGGTAACCCAAGGAAGTTCTTCCGAAGTCTCTGCATTGATATTCCATGTTGTCAAAGTATACAGCAAGGGCATGTCTGGAGAAAAAGAGAAAAAGGTCAGTTAACGAATAAAATGTCTCTGAAATATCACTTGGCGGATGAAACACAAATATAATCAAGTATTGCTACTTTTGCTGAGCATATTAACGAACAAAATGTCTCTGAAATATCACTTGGCGGATGAAACACAAATAGAATCAAGTAATGCTACTTTTGCTGATCATACGCTTCAATGGAAAGATATAGACACCAAAAAAATTCGTTTATATAAAAAGTAGTGATCCAGTAATTACATCAGTAACAACATTATGTCGAAACTCCAAATTTGAGATCTACCTATAACCAATACAAATAAAGCAGATTGCACATGGTATTGCCCTTTTTTACTACCAATATGCATATTGAATATGATTATATGTTTAAGAATTTAGTTGTACCTTACACACTGAAGTTGCCAACCGCACTATATATTAAGTACACTAGTTTTTTCACACACAAAAAAAAAACCATTTCATCTTCTAGCGACCTAGCGTATATGTAGTGGATTAAAAGGTCACCGTGAATCATCATTGCAATACTTATTTTTATCAGTAGCAGGATAATACAATTGAAATTGTATGAGGGTTTAAATTTGAAATTAAGATCACACAAAATCGAATTAAGGTAGTCTAAAACCACTTCCATATAAATTACTCACTATTTACAGTCAGACTAAGGTTTAACATAAAATGACTCGACAGTTTTGTGCCACTTGATCAATTGATTCAAGTTCCCCGTCCTCTCTCCGTGCACTGATCGCGTTCTAAAAAAACAACCTGTACCCGGCCTCTCTCTAGGCTTGTAAATAGTTTTCTACCTTTTCAATGAAACGACACGTAATCCTTTTGTGTTTTCTCGAAAATTGATTGATTCTACATTTGCATATTTTTTGTAGGAATTTAATTTCCACTGGATGTGCTGCAGTAAATAAGCAGTCTAGCAAGTATTAGGTGAGGCACACATATAATTACTTGCAGACTGCCACATAACTCTATTACTCCCTCCGTTCCTAAATATAAGATTAGTCTTTTTCTAAATTCACATGTATCTATATATATCTAGAGTTCTAGACACACTTTAGTGTGTATGTTCACTCATCTTAGTCTGCATCTAGTCAACATGTAAAATATGTAAAACATCTTATATTT
This sequence comes from Puccinellia tenuiflora, assembly GCA_012064385.1. Lineage (NCBI taxonomy): Eukaryota > Viridiplantae > Streptophyta > Magnoliopsida > Poales > Poaceae > Puccinellia > Puccinellia tenuiflora. The sequence continues at coordinate 341,219 of QRDG01000026.1, forward strand.
AGGAATGAGGGAGTACCAAATTGCTTATTTTTATTTGGTTCTGTCATGGCTATAGTACATGATAGTAAAGCTACCAATTCCCTTGTGAAAATGCATGATTTTCCAATTTGCAAAGTGGCATGCAGTCCAAATTACGAATTCAAACAAAGATAAGCAAATCAATGTTAGCAGAAGCTGAAAACAGTTTACTTAGGAGCGGCTTTTACAGACCTGTTGCACCTTATTTTCCTGTCTGCGATCAGATGACTGTTGCCTGGCAGAAGACTCAGGCGATAATTTGTCATCCCTCACCCTGTTGAAGATACCCGTAAACTTTTCGCCGGATTCTGCGTTACCCTCATCCCATTCACCAAATGGTGGAACAGCCACTTCATCGTCAGGCTGGATTCAGAAATGCAAAAGCAACAGTTCATTACTCCACAGGCACATATGCGCACAGACGTATATTCTGAACCAATAAGAAGCCAAGGATTAGAATGTACCACGTTGTAGCCTTGGTTACTCTGTCTCATTCTGCTCCTACTAGGAGTATGCTGGCCATGCGCATCCGACGAAGTCCTCCTTTCTGGAGTGCGCATTCCAGCTGCCCTGGGCTTTGACTGCATTGGTGAAGCAGATCCAGAAGCATTCCTGTATGGGCTTTTCGGTGTGTTGGCGTCCCCCCGTTGCTCCCGCTGAGGATTTGTGTGTCGTCGTGGCGCAGCCTCGCGCTGATGGGGATCGTTCGCAGACCTTCTTCCATGAAGTGGAGTCCTTGGAGCCTGTTCTCGAGGATCAGGTGTATATGCTGATGGATTCAAAGGTGACTGGCGAGGAGGTTCTGGGTTACGTCCTGGCTCATTTGGATTGGCATAAACGCCTGTTTTCTTGCTCTTCCGTGCACCCTCGAACTTCTGTGTGACGTCCACACTGTTTTCCCAGTCTCCAAATGTAGGAATGCGTGGTTTCTGTTTAAACAAGATACATAAGTACATCTTAGGAATCTTCTGGCGACTATGGTCTATGGTCCACAAGGATATAATAATCCATCGGTAATCAGGATTTACCATTTCGAGGGAAACAAATACAAATAAAACATTCAGAACACCCAAAACTATGACCAGGATTTCCAGTATAAGAAACTACGATGAGGACTTACTATGTATAGTAGAGAGGTTATTAAAAGTTCTAGAGTAACTACTCCCTCCTCCGTTCCACAATATAAGCCTAAAAAGGTTTATATTATGGAACAGAGGTAGTAGAAGTTAAATCCTATAAATATAAAGGCCAGCATATTTCAGCAATGATGTCAACTGATAGATACTCATGCAAAAGAAGAACCATGACTTCCATGATGCATGCCAAGGGAATTGAACTAATGAGGAGTTTGCACTGTAAATGAGTTGGCGATTCACATTGCTATATATCATGCGATTAATTTGGATCAAGTGCATAAATTCAATTTTAATATGCTGTGTTAGCTAGCCCAAGAGGATTTGTATCCTATTTGGAACAGTATTTGCTGTCCTCAATCTAAGAAACGTCACCTTAGAACATAAAGTAGGGCATAGCATACATAACAGAAACAAATTACAACAAAAATGCACTAAGGTAGGTTGCCTATTACCAGTTAAATACAATGCTCAATCATATATGACCCCCTGCCGGTTTCTGGACAGAAATGTCTTAAATTAAACTTGCACGAACATGTCCCAAACATGAAAAAAAATACTCCAAACTTCTCTACCTATTTAATTAGCTAAGTGAGAGAGATAATACATAGACCCTCCATCAACTGAAAATGCATCATGCTTTACCAATACAACAGCAACTAAAGATTCTCCAGCACTAGGAACATGACTTAATTTGAGAGAAAGTATAAATGAATCACTCACCGATGCCATTAGCCTCTTAAAAATGCTAGGATGCCTCCTTTCTCCCAGATTCTTCTGAAAACAGACCACAATCCTCCACAGTAAAGCACAGGAAGTGCCAAAAAAAAATCGCTAAACCAAACTCTTCCTCAGAAAGATAATTAAGCAGGAGCCACAGTGCTGCTTTTTCACTAAGGAAATCTAGATCAAGTTCACCACAAAGGTTGACCAAAAGATACCCCCTTCCAGTCCAAACAGACCGAGTCCCAAGAATTATTCAAACTCAAAATCTATGGGTTTCTTTTACAAAGGAGAAGCTATCCAATTCATCAAAAAAGAAGAGATGGACTGAAGGCAGCTCCCTGCCAAATTTTTCCCAACGAAACAAGCAAAACCAAATCCTCCCAACAGCCCCACAGCTCTTCAGAGAAGCACCCAGATTCTCTCCACAGAAGGTTCCCCTAGCCGCCTTCCAACTACCAGAACTGCGCAAACATCAACCAATCTAACTTCCAACTCTCCCAAGAAACAATCAGATTTCTTCAAGAATTTTGGTCAGCCAAAGGTGGATCCTTTCACGCTAACCCTGAGAGGGAAACGCCAACAACTCCTCAAGGTGGACTCCTTGGCCTAAAAATCTCTCCAAGAACACAACTCTGCTAATTAATCTTGTCGTACCGCTCGAAATCCCCTCAAGAAAGAGAGGAACCAAAGGTTGCTATTTTGACCTCAAGCCTCTTGAAACGTGTTCGTGTGTGCTATATGCGCATACGCAAGAAGGAAGGAGGGAGGAATTCAGAGTGGGGAGACGAGGTTGGGGAAGAAGAGAATGGAGGGAAGAAGACAAAGCCGTTGACGACGAAGCGCCACTGTTTGCAGGTTCGAAGTCTTCAAAGCTTTCCCGTTCTGGTTTAACATTTTCTTAGGCTGCAAATTGGTACGGAGATGTTAACGTCTCACATCCATTGGTTTGGCCTTGTCCCTTTGAAGGCCTTACGGACATCTTCAAGGTTATCATGATACAGTTAATGCTAGAAATATTTAAGCAATTTATCTAATCCATAAAATAGTAGATACAACATGATCAGAAAAATAAGAAATAAACTGGTCATGTGATGCAGTACGGATTATGAAAATATCAAGTCTAAATATATCTAGTAGCAGAATTTGTAGAATGATGTCAAGCAGATAAACGAAAAATCGCGTACGGTGCAGAGAAAGAAGAACCATTTTCATTGGTATTGATGGGGGAATACTTTCCAGGTAGGCCCATGGAGCCGGAAAGTGAACCCGCTAGAACCTAGGAGGCCCAAGTCAGGTTACACTTCAAGCAACATGGGCTGAATAAGGAACAAGCCGGCCAGCCCGCTACGAGTCAGCAGAAGGGAAAGGACCTGACAGAGACCGGAGTCCCAATACAACCCGGAATGCCAACTTGGAAGGTGAAGATCTAGAGTAGGACTCCGTATTCAAGTGTAACTCGGCATAAGTTGTAAGTACAGGGACCCTGACCACCTTTATAAGGAGGGCCCTGGACCTTAGATCGACAAGTATAGACAAGTCTCATAAGCTCTCAAGAAACACCAGACCCGTAGTCGCCGACTCCTGAGTTAGAGGAGTCGGAACCTTGTAATCGAGATCAGATCCATAACAATAAAGAGCAAGAAGGAAGTAGGTCTTTACCTCTAAACAGAGGGGCCGAACCTGGGTAAAACTCCTTGTCCTTCGTCGAGATTAACAACTCCTGTGTCCTAGTCACCAATGGCCCCACAACTTAGCTTTCCGGAAGAAGTACTTGCCGTGACAACCCCACGACAGTTGGCGCCCACCGTGGGGCCGGTGATGAAAGGAGTCGAGATCATGGGAGAAGCTCGACGAGGTATGGAGAAACTCGCCATCGGCAGGGTCTACACCAACCAGTACGGCGAGACCGAGATCGACGACTACGGGTGGAGCCCGGAGATGGATGAAGTTGAGGAAGGCTACCAGCTCATCTTCGGCAAGATTAACGTGTTCGTTGGCATGGTCAGCACCACAGGTAACCGTGTTAACGAGTTGGAATCTGTATTAGAAGCAACAGCTATCATCGAGTCCGATGGAGAGGAGTCCGTCGGTACATCACAAGTCGGCATAGTCGCCGAAGAGAAGGAGACGGAGATGCTGCCGGAGTCGGGTTCAGAGCCTGATTACGATGCAGATTCAGAGTCAATCCTACCATTGTTTGAAGATCGACTCGGCTATGGAATAGATGAGGAATACGTGCAATCACCAACACGCCCACGTCATATTGGAGTGTACATGTCCGGACCAGAAAACGGTGGAGAATGTGGTGCAGGAAGTCAATTCGACCCCAACTTGCTAACAAAGGAAATTACGGCAGACAATGCCGCGGCTCGTGTAGAGGAGTTGATCGCGGCTCGTGAAGCAATAGAGAAGCAGTTAGCAGATGTTGCAGAAGCAAATCGCAGATTGGTGGCAGACCAAGCCCTCGTGCAAGCTGAACAAGCACGCATACAGTCAGAGCATGAGCGTGTACAAGCTGAAGCAGCAGCAGTGCAATCGCCAGCAAGAGCTCACATCAATTCAGCATCGGAGGACTTGGAGCCGACTGCATGAAGGAGTTCACATAAATCCAACCAACTTGTTTCAGACGCCAACAGGTCCAAGCGCAGGAGCCGGAGGATCAGCACCCAGGGCAGAAGCACCACCACCACCACCACCGCCAGGAGGAAACGGGGGAGTCGGAGCAGGAGCTGGAGCCAATGCACCACCCCCACCACCTGGAGGAGGAGTCGGCGGTATGGGTCCACCACCGCAGAGATTTCATACACCCACAGGGCATTACTCAAATCCAATGGATAATGTACACGCAGCAACCATGGTTGACGAGTAGTGGACTCGGCAAATCCCAAGGTTGTGTACCCCGGGTTGATTTAGGGGGAGAGAGTATGAACGTTGGTGGCTAAGACGGCTAACAGGGGCGAGTTTACCCAGGTTCGGCCCCTCGAGGTGAGGTAAAGACCTACTCCTGCTCGTATGGAATTATCAAGGTGGCTACAATGGCGAGATGCAATCCCGCTAGGGTTTGTGTGCTGCTTGCTTGACCTAGACGACGCACCCTCCTGGCCTTTATATCACAGGCCAGGTCTCGGGTGGACGGTGCGGATTGCACGTTACAAAATAAGGAAGATCATCACCGGCTCCCCCGGCTACTTGGGCCACATGGTACACTTCATGGGCCTCCTTTGGCGTGACCCAGGTACTACCACCGTGGGGTACCCGAAAGGTAGCCCCACGACAGTAGCCCCCGAGTGCTTAGTCGAATCGCAGAGTCGAGTAAAGGACTCCTTCCTCCAGGCACGCCACCTGACTCCTTCACGAGCCAATCTTCGGCTGCTACTGTCTTGGATAATCGAGTGCGCTTCATGATCTTCTTGACTCGCCAGCTTTCGACTGTCGTTGTCCTTAGTCATCGGGTGCGCGAACAGCGCTCCTGATGGGAGTAGCCCCCGAGATTAAGCTGAATTGCTTGCAATTGAGGTTAAACTCAATTTTTCTTCAGTCGAAAAGTCCGCTCCCGATGGGAGTAAAAAGATGACTCGAAATGCCCAAGTCAAAACTGGCCTTTTTCGACTTACTTTGTACTCAGCCTTTATGGCCTACGGAATCGACTTAAACTCAGCTCTGAAAGCTTACTGGTTGGAGTCCACTCGAATGATGAATTCGGGTGTCATCAGCTTTGTAAAGCTTACTATGTACTTGTCTCACTCGAATGGATTATCGAGTCGACTCAGCTCTCAGAGCTTACTGTTCCTTGTTGCACTCGAAAAAAACTGTCCGGGTGCTCCATCAGCCCGTTAGCTTACTTGACACGCCTCCGCTGATGACGTCAGGGCTGACGTTTTCGGCGTGCTCTGCATCCGATGGGATGTAACAGAGTGGTCCAGGTGTCAGTATTGACTGTTCTGACCGTTGGGCGCGAAATTTTCGTGGTATGATGATGGCGCCTCGATTCCCGCGCGTAGTGGGCGGCGTGGCCGGCGACGGTTGCTATCTCCGCGCGACACGTGGACGGCCGGATGTTGCCTCGAATTTGCCGCGTCGTGGAGGACGGCCAGGATGAACTGACCCCGTGGTACATAATTTTCACCGCGGTGGGGAGTAGTTCACGCCTTCCTCATTTCGCCGCCATCTCCTCTGCTTTCTCCTCCAGTGCTGTTCCTCCATTGCTGCCCTTGCGCCCAGTTCACCAGAAACTCTCTCCTCCCCCGCTAGCACCATGGGCCAGAAGAGGGTGAAGGGAGCGGAAGGCTCCGCCGCCGGCGACGACGCCGGCATGAAGAAGTTGGAGGGCGACTGGGGGAAATCGTCCGTGAAGGCGGTGGAGCTGGACACCCTCCGCGAACAAGGATTGCTGCCGCCGACGAGCACGGCGACGACGCGCGCCCCCGGTAAGGATGTGATCCCCTCTCCTCGCGATGGGGAGCGCGTGTGCTTCGTGGAATTCCTTCCACGGGGCTTCGGGTTCCCCATCCACGATTTTGTTCGTGGTCTTCTTTACGCCTATGGGATTCAGATCCATGATCTGAATCCCAACAGCGTATTGAACATTGCGAGTTTTATTGTGTTATGCGAGTGCTTTTTGGGGATCGCACCCAACTGGAACCTGTGGAAGTCGCTCTTCATGGTGCGACGGATGGTGGGGCGGTCGAAGCAGACGTTCCCCGTGGGCGGCTTCGGAATCCAGCTGCGCGGCGACACGTGCTTCTTCCAGCTGAAGAAGTCTGACTCCGTCCAGAACTGGCGGAAGAAATGGTTCTACATCAAGTGGGACCAAGAAGGCCTTCCTGAGTTCGCCGCTGATCGACCTCTGCGAAGGACCAAGGCCTGGTCGCACCCTCTGTCAAAGGAGGACAAGGAGTCGACCAAGCCACTGCTGGCGCTGCTCCGCGGGTTGCTGACGACACTCGGACGCGAGACAGGTGGCATTCACCTTATCGCGACTTTCCACAAGCTGAAGGTGCAGCCGCTGCGTCGACGCGAGCCAATGTGGGAGCTTGCAGTCGACACCTCGCTTGATGACGCACAGATCGCGACTAAGGTGAAGAACATCACCAGCCTTCGGGCCGCCGATCCGTGCAACGTTAACTGCCCGGTCGAGCCATACGGGCCAAACAATCCCGTGCCTGAGGTAAGCACCTTGAATTCTCTTTGCTTTGCTTCAGTCGACTGTTTTTCTTGACTCGCTTTTCTCTTCGCTGCTCGTCAGGATCGAAGGGCTTATGTGAGCCTTCCTCCGCTGATGGAGAATGGACCTCACGACGAGGCCACGGTCGTCGAGCAGGACGACGATGAAGATGAACTCCCTTCTGCCCACTCGCCGAATGAGGAAGTGGAAGAGGATGATGAAGACGAAGAGCCGCTGCGGAAGCGGCTAAGACGAAAGAATGTCGACTCCACCTCGGGGTCGTCACCTTTGAAGGAAGTGGTTGCGGAGGACAAGGAAGCCCGCGACTCATCCTCCGATGTGAGTGAGCCGGTAGATCCGCTGTTCGTGTCTCCACTGAATTCAGCGCCGCCCGCTGGGTTTGGGGGGATGGCATCTCCTCCCATGAGCAGCGAGGATGAAGATGTCAACAGGTAAGCCTCTGCGAGTACGCCTTTTTGTCTTTGTTCTTCTTTCGACTCCTTGGACGCTTTTCTGAAGTTTTGCTTCTTTACACAGCCATCACACTGGTGGAGATGGCTCTTCGCCTCAAGAAGAGGAACATCAGTCCGCGGCTGTCCCGGAGCGAACCACTGGGACACCCGAAGAGGCGCCTGAGGCCAAGAATCCCTTGACGTTGAAGACGTCAACCTCCAAGGGGCCAGAAAGAGCTGCTGATACCACTGCAGTGGATGCTGAGCTGCTTGGGCACGTAAGTATATTCTGTCTTGACCTTGCAGATTCTTGTGTCGGGTGCGCGAACAGCGCTCCCGATGGGAGTAGCCCCCGAAGATGTGCGTGACTAGGATAGTCGGGCACAGATTGACGCTTTTGCTCCTTTGCACAGCCTTTTTGTCGCCAGCTGCTGGAGGGAGCCAAGTCCTTCATGCGCATGGAGAAGGAGGAGGGTCGACTCCGCAGTGCTCTGGAGCGAGCCAACAGTGAGCACCAACCCGTGCATTCAGGAGTTGTGTCGACTATCTTTGTTTTTGACTTTGATCCGGTGATTCACAGGCGAAAGGGAGAGTCTGGCGAGGCGGGTCGCCGAGCTGGAGAAGTCCCTGGGTGCAGCTCAAGAGCGTGAGCAAACCCGGGGTGAAGTAGAGAAGACCCAGGTTGAACACTTGCTCGGACTCGCCCATGTAATCGGAGGTAAGTATCTCGGCTCACTGCCTACTTTGACTTGTGTTGACCTCGGATGTGTCACAAGTGTGGTAATCTTCGTTGTTCAGAGCCGTGCGGAGGCGCTCCTCCAGAGGATACTTCCAGTGAGAGTATCGACCTGGAGACGGCTGTTGGCTTCGTTGACCGCGCCCATGCTAAATCTTCAGCGGCGCTGCAGAAGTCGAAAGATGCCCTGGCAAGTGTGCATCGGGGCATCTTCCCCAACCAGGCGTTGCCGGCCGATGTTGATGGACTTGCGGCCCCGTTTGAAGGCGAGGCGACCACCTTAGCGGACTACACGCGTGCTCAGACGGTACGCGGCTCAGAGTTCACTTTCCGTCTTTTGCTTGGTCATGAGGTTGCAGGCGACTTCGAGGCAGTTGTCAGCGACTTTCCTCGAAAGCCCGATGGCAAGACCAAGTCGCTAAACAGCGTCAAGGCGAAAGCGAGTCAGTTAGCTGTTAAGCTAATTGATACCTTTGAGAAGAAGCTTGCCAGGGCTGCAGAGTTAGCCTCCAAGAAGAGTCGCTCGCAGTCGGAGTCTGCAGTGTAGTCTGTGTAGTAGGGTTCCCTTTTGATTCGCCTTTTGTAGTGAACTTGATGAAGTCTTTTTATCAATGCATTTTCTGATTCCTTCATGTGAATGTACCTTGTCGAGTCTTTTGCTATAATGAATATGGCTTCTGTTTGACACCACATGACTTGGCAGCCGGATGAAAATGCTGCTCCTGAAGTCGCCGAGGCCGCCTGTGTGAATGAGGGTGAGGGTGCCTCTTCTGCTGTGCTCGCTCGCCAACAGCACCCAGCTGGTCCAACTTCTACACGAAGCGTGAACGACCAGCGGGTGTTTAACTATATGAGGAACAAGATCGTTGAACTTGAGTCGAAGCTGCGGATAGCTGAAGTGGAGCTTGAACGCCTCAAGGTGCGTTCCGCTGGGCCGTTCAATCAGCGCGAACGGTTCCTTCTTGACCAAATTGATCTGATATGTCGACAGCTGCAAGGTTGGACTCTAGCTGCTTCGCTTTGATTTCTTCATGCTTGTGTTGTTCTGCATCTTGACCCGTGAATTGCAGTTGTTAACCCCGACTGGCAAGCCGAAAACACTCGAGTGAACGAGCGCGTGGAGGTGGAAGCCACCGGTAGCTCGGTCGAAGCTCGTCAATTCTGGGTACATAAGGAAGAGGGCCGTGTACTCGCGCGGATGCTGGATCGCACCTGGCGGGCTGCGTTGATTCTTGAAGGTTGCAGGAAAGCACTCTGGCAAATCAACAAAGTGTTCTTCCCCCTTGATGAGCAGCCGGAAGGGTTGCCCGCGCTGTTGGAGAGGTTCCGCAGTAGCAGGGCGTTGAAGGGGGTCGTCTTCGGTCAACTTGTTGCCGGGGCCAACACGGTGTTTGCCTATGTTCGACTGCATCGACCTCATGTTCCCTTGGACAGAATACTTGATGGCTTGCCTAGAGATGTTGATTATGCTGAATCCCTTGAGGCCGCACGTCAGGTGATGCAACAGGTCCTGAATCATACAGAGCGACGTGTAGGGCCACTGGATGCGCCAAAGGAAGAGCCTGTCGACTAAGAATAGCAGTTTGTTGTATGATGTTAGCTTGTAACATAAATATGCATGTATGTATGCCTATGTGATGTATAATGTGTGATTTTGCACTCGTAGACCTGTATGGCGCGAGCCCCCGAGTGAATCGAGTGGCGGCCTAGGGTTTTTGAGTTATGCCTGTGCGGCGCAGCCCCCGAGTGATTCGAGTGGCGGCCAAGGCTGTACTTTGACCTGTATGGCGCAAGCCCCCGAGTGATTCGAGTGGCGGCCTAGGATTTTCGAGTTATGCCTGTGCGGCGCAGCCCCCGAGTGATTCGAGTGGCGGCCTAGGCTGGACTTAGACCTGTATGGCGCGAGCCCCCGAGTGGTTCGAGTGGCGGCCTAGGGTTTTTGAGTTATGCCTGTGTGGGGCAGCCCCCGAGTGATTCGAGTGGCGGCCTAGGCTATACTTAGACCTGTATGGCGCGAGCCCCCGAGTGGTTCGAGTGGCGGCCTAGGATTTTCGAGTTATGCCTGTGTGGCGCAGCCCCCGAGTGATTCGAGTGGCGGCCTAGGCTAGACTTAGACCTGTATGGCGCGAGCCCCCGAGTGGTTCGAGTGGCGGCCTAGGATTTTCGAGTTATGCCTGTGTGGCGCAGCCCCCGAGTGATTCGAGTGGCGGCCTAGGCTTGACTTAGACCTGTATGGCGCGAGCCCCCGGGTGATTCGAGTGGCGGCCTAGGATTTTCGAGTTATGCCTGTGTGGCGCAGCCCCCGAGTGATTCGAGTGGCGGCCTAGGCTAGACTTAGACCTGTATGGCGCGAGCCCCCGAGTGGTTCGAGTGGCGGCCTAGGATTTTCGAGTTATGCCTGTGTGGCGCAGCCCCCGAGTGATTCGAGTGGCGGCCTAGGCTAGACTTAGACCTGTATGGCGCGAGCCCCCGAGTGGTTCGAGTGGCGGCCTAGGATTTTCGAGTTATGCCTGTGTGGCGCAGCCCCCGAGTGATTCGAGTGGCGGCCTAGGCTGGACTTAGACCTGTATGGCGCGAGCCCCCGAGTGGTTCGAGTGGCGGCCTAGGATTTAGGTTGATTGCTCGCAAAGGAAGAAATGACAAGTCTTTTCCTTCAAATATCTTTATTGATTCTCGCAAACAGGCCGCCTCGTTAAAACCCTTCCAGTCCCCTTAGGTACCCTGGCGAGGGAAAGAGTGCGTAAGAAACCTGCTGCTACTTAACAAGGTGAAGCTTACAAGCTGGGGTTGATCAGGCGTAGAAGCGGCGTAACTGTGCCACGTTCCACGGATTGCTGCAGACTGTCCCTGTCTTCGAGTCCTTCAGGCGGTAAGCTCCGTTGCCGATTGCCTCTGTCACAATGTATGGCCCCTCCCATGGGGAGGCGAGTTTGTGCACCTTCTTCTGCTTGAGCCGGAGAACCAGGTCCCCTGGGACGAATGCTCTAGGCCGCAGTCGCCGACCGTGGTAGTTGCGCAGGTCTTGTTGGTACACGGCTGTGCGGCTGAGGGCGATGTCGCGTGCTTCATCCAGGACATCCACATCATCTTCAAGTGCTTCTTCAGCGCCAGACTCGTCGTATGCCACCACTCGTGGAGCGTCAAATTTGATGTCGCAGGGTAGGACTGCTTCGGCACCGTACACCATGAAGAATGGTGTATACTGGGTAGATCTGTTTGGCGTGGTGCGTAGGCTCCACAGCACGCTTGGTAACTCCTCCACCCAGGCTCCTGCGGCTCGCTTCAATGGTACTCGCAGGCGCTTCTTGATGCCTTTGCTGACTAGGCCGTTGGCTTTTTCGACTTGCCCATTGGACTGCGGGTGCGAGACGGATGCATAGCTGAGCTTGACACCTTGTTCAGAGCAGAAATCCCTGAATTCTTCGGCTGTGAAGTTCGTCCCGTTGTCGGTGATGATGCCGTGTGGCACACCGAACCTGAAGATGATTGACCTGATGAAGTTGACCGCTGAGGTTGCGGTTGAGCTTGTGATTGGGACCGCTTCAATCCACTTCGTGAACTTGTCGACTGCCACCAGGAGGTGAGTGTGCCCGCCTGGGGAGGATTTCTTGAAGGGACCTACCATGTCGAGTCCCCATTGCGCGAAGGGCCACGCGAGTGGTATTGTCTTCAGTGCCGACGCTGGTGCATGCGGCTTGTTGGCGAACTCCTGACAGCCAACGCATTTTTTGACCAGTTCTTCTGCGTCTTGCATTGCGGTGGGCCAGTAGAACCCTGCTCGCAAGGCCTTGGCCACCAGTGCTCGACTGCTTGCGTGGTGCCCGCATATGCCGGCGTGGATGTCGAGTAAGATTGCTTGGCCGTCGGCTGGATCGATGCACCTTTGGAGGACTCCTGAGATGCTTCTCTTGTAGAGCTCGCCGTTGATGATGGTGAAGCCTTTGGAACGGCGAACGATGCGCTTGGCTTCGACTGGATTCTCCGGCAACCGCTGGTGCAGCATGTAGGCCAGATACGGGTTTGTCCATGTGGGCTCGACCAGCATTATCTCCATGACCTCCTTCTCCGTGCTTGGCGGGTCGGCGGTGCTTGCTGCCGATGTAGAGGGTCCTGGCGGGGGCCGGACCTTGATTGAGCGCTGTGTGATGCACTCGAGGAAGACTCCGGGTGGCACCGGAGCTCGATCCGAACCTAGGTTGGCCAGGACGTCAGCTTCTTCATTGCTTTCGCGGCCGATGTGCCGCAGTTCACAGCCGTCGAAGAGGCCTTCCAGTTGGTTGTACAGCTCCCTGTAGGCTATCATGTTGTCAGCGATGGCATCACACTGCTTCATGGTTTGCTGCACGACCAGATAGGAGTCGCCGTAGATCATGAGGCGAGTGGCGCCGCAGTTCTGGGCCATCCGCATGCCGTGGATCAGGGCTTCGTACTCTGCTTCGTTGTTGGAAGGAGTTGGGAACTTCATCTGCAGCACGTACTTCAGCTTGTCGCCTTTAGGTGAAATGAGCACGACTCCTGCTCCGGCTGAGTTGAATTTCTTGGATCCATCAAAATACATTGTCCATGCATTGGACAAGTCGGGCTCGTCGGGCAGTTGTGCTTCTATCCACTCTGTGGTGAACTCTGGGAGGACCTGGGCCTTGATTGCCTTCGGGTGTGCGTACTTCAGCCCCCATGGTCCTAACTCGACAACCCACTTGGCGACTCTTCCTGTCGCGGCTGGGTTAGTGAGGATGTCGGATAGGGCAGAGGAGCTTACCACCGTGATCGGGTGCTCGGAGAAATAGTGGACCACCTTCCTGGACGTCATGAAGACTCCGTATGCCAGCTTCTGGTAGTGCGGGTATCGCTGCTTGGAATCAGTTAGTACCTCGCTGAGGTAATACACAGGTCGCTGAATAGGGTGACTCTTTCCTTCTTCCTCCCGCTCGACTACGAGTACGGTACTAACCACCCTGTTCGTGGCTGCCACGTATAGGTACAGTGGCTCGTTCTCATGTGGTGCCACCAGCACTGGAGGGGTTGTGAGGGTCTGCTTCAGTTTGTCGAATGCATCTTGTGCCTCCTCTGTCCACTCGAACTTGTCTGCCTTTTTCATCAGTTGGTAGAAAGGCAGGGCCTTTTCTCCCAACTTACTAATAAACCGACTGAGTGCTGCGACTCTGCCGGCTAGGCGTTGTACTTCATGAAGTTTGGTCGGTGCAGGGCATGTCGAGTATGTTCTGCACCTTCTCAGGGTTGGCTTCGATTCCTCTCGCAGAGACAAGATACCCCAGTAGTTCTCCGGCTGGGACGCCGAAGACGCACTTTTCTGGGTTTAACTTGATCTGGTACTCGTTAAGCGCATCGAAGACCTTGCGGAGGTCGTCGATGAGGCTGTCCTCTGTGCGGGTGGTGACGACTATGTCATCGACGTAGACCTGGACGATCTGTCCTATGAGCTCCTTCAAGCAGGCCTGCATCGTGCGCTGGTATGTGGCTCCAGCGTTCTTCAACCCGAAGGGCATCATCTGGTAACAGAATACACCGTGTGGTGTGATGAACGCCGTCTTCTCCTGGTCCTCGACTTTCATCCTGATCTGCTGGTACCCAGAGTAGGCATCCAGGAAGGATAGGCGTGCACAGCCTGCAGTCGAATCGACGATCTGATCAATCCGCGGGAGCGGAAAGTGATCCTTGGGGCAGCATTTGTTAATGGCGGTGAAGTCGACGCACATGCGGAGTTTCTTCGTCTTCTTCTTTTCCACTAGTACTGGGTTTGCTACCCACTCTGAATCCTTTATTTCCCGAATGAATCCGGCGTGAAGCAGCCGGTCGATCTCCTTGCTGATAGCATCTCTCTTAGGACCCGCGAAGCGTCTCAAGGTCTGCTTGACTGGTCTAGCGTCTTTACGGACGCGTAAGGAGTGCTCGGCGAGTTCCCTTGGTATACCTGGCATGTCAGAAGGTTGCCAGGCGAATATCTTCCAGTTCTCGCGCAGGAACTCGACGAGCGCGCTTTCCTATGCGCTAGTCAGGCTTGATGACACCCTGACCGTCTTGTCGGCGTCCGTCGGGTGTACCTGATGGGCCCTTGTGTCGTCACTTGCGTTGAATGCAGATTCCTTGGATGATTTCTTCCGTGGTGGAAACAGAGTCCTGTCGTTGTCGACTGCCATCATCTCCAGGTGCTCGTCCATCCCAAAGAACTCAGAAATCCTGCTGAACTCGCGGTCGCAGCTGTCAGACCGGTCGAAGTCGCCTTTCACCGTGATGACACCCTTTGGTCCCGGCATCTTGAGCAGGAGGTAGGCGTAATGGGGCACTGCCATGAATCTGGCGAAGGCCGGACGACCCAGTATGGCATGATATTGTGACTTCCAGTCGACTACCTCGAAGTCGATCGCCTCTCGCTGGAAGTTTTCGGGTGTGCCGAATATGACGTCGAGTGTAACTGTTCCCATGGGCGTGACTGCTTGCCCTGGTACAATACCGTGGAAGGTATTTGCTGATGGTGTTAGGTTGGATGTTGACCTGTTCATCCTTCTTAGGGTGTCGGCGAAGATGATATTTATACCGCTGCCTCCATCCATGAATACCTTCTTCAAGGTGTACTCCCCGATCTGAGCTTCGACTACCAGAGCAGCGTGCCCGGGTCGTGGTATCGCCGGCGGGTGGTCCGCTCTGGAGAAAGTGATCGCTGTTTCTGAGCCTCTCAGGTAATCGGGTACTGCAGGTGGATTGGTGAGTGCTTGGTAGACCTGGCGGGTGATGATTTTCTGGGTCCTGTTGGAAGGACGTCCCTTCTGTATCATGTTGATCTGCCCTCGTGCTGCCGGGAACACGTTAGCAGGATCCTGCGGCTGTGGCTGTGGTTGTTGTTGCTGTTGCGGGTAGAAGGCCAGCGCTGCTTGCGCTGGGTTGGCGACTGGAGGAGGAGGTGGCGCCTGGAGGGCCAGCTGTGCGGCTGGCTGTGCCACGGGTGCCGCTTGATTATCACGCTGTCCGTTCTGAGGGACTATTCGCGCAAACGCCCTGTATATCTTACGCGCCTTTCTGCAATCCTTCAATAGGTGGCGGGATCCCCACTTGCCTGTTTCTGGGTCCCTGAACATGTGATGCTTGCAAGGTTGCTCTAACTCTTCTTCCTCAGTCAGTGGGCGTCTCCGCCACTCGCGCTTGCGACTTCCGTCTCTATGGTAGCTGCTGCCACCGTCCTGGTTGTACTGCCTTTCATTCTCACGGGGGGTTTCGAATCCCGCCGCTACTAACTCGATCGAGTCGTTGCCGACGTAACGCGGCTTCTTCTTCAGGCGCCCTTCTCGCCAGTTGCTAGGTCCTGCTTCTTGCCTCGGGGATCGTGGTGCATCACGAACAGAGTCTTCTCCATCTGCCCACTGATTGGCTATCTGCATGAGCTCGATCATGTTCCTCGGCCTAAGCCTACCAAACTCCTCACGGAGATCGCGGCGGTAAACGCCGTGCATGAATGCGTCCATTACCCTGTCTTCTGAGGTGGCTCCGTCCATGGTGTTGCGAAGTAAGGTCCACCGCTGGATGTACGAACGGAGTGGCTCGTCTCGACCTTGCTTGCACGCCTGGAGCTCAATGAGGGTTGTTGGCCTTGCGTATGTCCCCAGAAAACTCTTCACGAAGGCGTTCCTGAACTCGTCCCAGGTGCTGAAAGCGTCCCTGGGCTGAGTGTTGAGCCACCCGCGAGCAGATCCCGTGAGCATCAACTGGATGTACTGCATGGCAGTAGTCGAAGTACCACCTTGACAGCTGCACGCGATGAGGTAGTCTTCCAGCCAGTCCCTTGGGTCCTGCTTCCCGTCATACTTGGGTGTCTCCGCTGTTAGCTTGAAGCCTTTGGGCATCTTCGTGTCGCGGATGTTGAAGCTGAAACATGCGGCTCCGCGTGGCTCGAAGTCGTCGTCGTAGTCGTTGGCTTGTGCACTCGCCGCTCGCAGCCGTCGACTGCGGTCCACCCTTCTCTGTGCGACGACGTTACGGACATCTTCGCCTGGCTGCGGCTGTCGCAGTCGAATTGGGGCTGGGTCTGCAAGTGGTGCGGGTTCACGATCGCGGCGGCCTCGATTCTCGTGCACCCTTTCTGCTGGTGCTGACTTTGCCAGGACTTCCTCGACTTCCCTGAGGGATTGAATTTGTCGCCTGTGGAGGCGGGCGTGGGCGTCACCCTCCGGCGGCTGTGTTAGTCGCAGGTAGGTTTCGACCGCCATGAGGGCCGAAGCGGGTGTCTTGGGGACGGGGATTCCGTCCGCATCTTCCGTCATGAATGACGACTCGAGATTGCGAGTGAGGTGGACGCGATCAGCTTCTGGCACCCGTGGCATGCGAGCCCTGTGACGTCCTCCTTGCGAGACTTCCTCTGATCCGGCCAAAAACGAGTGTGCTGCCCTCCTGGCACTCGACGCGTCGGCTAACTCTTTGCGTCGAATCAGATCGGCCTTCTCTTGGCGGACTCGCTCGGACTCCTTCCAAAGCAAGTATTGGACCGCCAGTTGGTCTTCTCGGGGTTCATCTGGTGAAGGGAACGTGCCTTCGTCCACGTGCTTCATGGCCTGGATCGCCATCTCCCGAGTGATGGTGAGTCTTGTCACCCTGTCCGGCATGGTCACCTCCAGCGGGTATACGGGTTCCCCGCCGTTGGACCGTGCTGGGCTGGCCATATAGACTTGCGCGGGGTAAACCCGCCGAGTGGGGCTGATGCTCCCAGTCCTGCTTCCTTCGTCTGAGCTATGCTCAGAGTCGAAGATCACAGCGACGTGGCGGGTGCCACGGCCACTGCTACTGGCGACTCCGCGATGCGGAGTCGCGATTGGCGTAGATTTTGGCTTCATCCGGGGCGCGGACAAGAAGGTCGGGGTAGACTTGTTTCGCGCCAGGGTTGCAGTAGATGCGATTTTTCTGGTGACCGCGGGTGTGGTCACCGCAGTCGCCGTTGATGCGGTCGTAGATGGTGCTGACGCAGTCGAGGTGGACGCGATCTTCGCGGTAGTCGATGACGCGATCGCTGTGGCCGCAGTAGATGCGATCTTCGCGGCGGGTGAAGCCGCGGTCGGCGCAGTCGACGTAGATGCTGGCGCGTCCGTCGCGCGCAACGTAGCCAGCGTGGGCCGGAGCGTTCCGCGACTGTCCACCAGATAGCGCAGACTACCGAAGGTAATCCACGTGCTCTGCTGCACCTCAGCGTACGCCGGGAGATCCGCCGGCGAGTGGTGGACGAACTCGAGGAAGCCGGTGTAGATCGACTCCCTGGCGCTGATGCTGTTCTTCATTGCAGATGAGGCCGGCGCAACCATGATTCCAACGATCTGTTCTTTCCCACAGACGGCGCCAATTGACGAGTAGTGGACTCGGCAAATCCCAAGGTTGTGTACCCCGGGTTGATTTAGGGGGAGAGAGTATGAACGTTGGTGGCTAAGACGGCTAACAGGGGGCGAGTTTACCCAGGTTCAGCCCCTCGAGGTGAGGTAAAGACCTACTCCTGCTCGTATGGAATTATCAAGGTGGCTACAATGGCGAGATGCAATCCCGCTAGGGTTTGTGTGCTGCTTGCTTGACCTAGACGACGCACCCTCCTGGCCTTTATATCACAGGCCAGGTCTCGGGTGGACGGTGCGGATTGCACGTTACAAAATAAGGAAGATCATCACCGGCTCCCCCGGCTACTTGGGCCACATGGTACACTTCATGGGCCTCCTTTGGCGTGACCCAGGTACTACCACCGTGGGGTACCCGAAAGGTANCTCGGCAAATCCCAAGGTTGTGTACCCCGGGTTGATTGAGGGGGAGAGAGTATGAACGTTGGTGGCTAAGACGGCTAACAGGGGGCGAGTTTACCCAGGTTCGGCCCCTCGAGGTGAGGTAAAGACCTACTCCTGCTTGTATGGAATTATCAAGGTGGCTACAATGGCGAGATGCGATCCCGCTAGGGTTTGTGTGCTGCTTGCTTGACCTAGACGACGCACCCTCCTGGCCTTTATATCACAGGCCAGGTCTCGGGTGGACGGTGCGGATTGCACGTTACAGAATAAGGAAGATCATCACCGGCTTCACCAGCTACTTGGGCCACATGGTACACTTCATGGGCCTCTCTTGGCGTGACCCAGATACTACCACCGTGGGGTACCCGAAAGGTAGCCCCACGACAGTAGCCCCCGAGTGCTTAGTCGAATCGCAGAGTCGAGTAAAGGACTCCTTCCTCCGGGCACGCCACCTGACTCCTTCACGAGCCAATCTTCGGCTGCTACTGTCTTGAATAATCGAGCGCGCTTCATGATCTTCTTGACTCGCCAGCTTTCGACTGTCGTTGTCCTTAGTCATCGGGTGCGCGAACAGCGCTCCCGATGGGAGTAGCCCCCGAGATTAAGCTGAATTGCTTGCAATTGAGGTTAAACTCAATTTTTCTTCAGTCGAAAAGCCCGCTCCCGATGGGAGTAAAAGATGACTCGAAATGCCCAAGTCAAAACTGGCCTTGCTCGAGTTACTTTGTACTCAGCCTTGATGGCCTACGGAATCGACTTAAACTCAGCTCTGAAAGCTTACTGGTTGGAGTCCACTCGAATGATGAATTCGGGTGTCATCAGCTTTGTAAAGCTTACTATGTACTTGTATCACTCGAATGGATATCGAGTCGACTCAGCTCTCAGAGCTTACTGTTCCTTGTTGCACTCGAAAAAACTGTTCGGGTGCTCCATCAGCCGTTAGCTTACTTGACACGCCTCCGCTGATGACGTCAGGGCTGACGTTTTCGGCGTGCTCTGCATCCGATGGGACGTAACAGAGTGGTCCCGGTGTCAGTATTGACTGTTCTGATCGTTGGGCGCGAAATTTTCGTGGTATGATGATGGCGCCTCGATTCCCGCGCGTAGTGGGCGGCATGGCCGGCGACGGTTGCTATCTCCGCGCGACACGTGGGCGGCCGGATGTTGCCTCGAATTTGCCGCGTCGTGGAGGACGGCCAGGATGAACTGACCCCGTGGTACATAATTTTCACCGCGGTGGGGAATAGTTCACGCCTTCCTCATTTCGCCGCCATCTCCTCTGCTTTCTCCTCCAGTGCTGCCCTTGCACCCAGTTCACCAGAAACTCTCTCCTCCCCCGCTAGCACCATGGGCCAGAAGAGGGTGAAGGGAGCGGAAGGCTCCGCCGCCGGCGACGACGCCGGCATGAAGAAGTTGGAGGGTGACTGGGGGAAATCGTCCGTGAAGGCGGCGGAGCTGGACACCCTCCGCGAACAAGGATTGCTGCCGCCGACGAGCACGGCGACGACGCGCGCCCCCGGTAAGGATGTGATCCCCTCTCCTCGCGATGGGGAGCGCGTGTGCTTCGTGGAATTCCTTCCACGGGGCTTCGGGTTCCCCATCCACGATTTTGTTCGTGGTCTTCTTTACGCCTATGGGATTCAGATCCATGATCTGAATCCCAACAGCGCATTGAACATCGCGAGTTTTATTGTGCTATGCGAGTGCTTCTTGGGGATCGCACCCAACTGGAACCTGTGGAAGTCGCTCTTCATGGTGCGACGGATGGTGGGGCGGTCGAAGCAGACGTTCCCCGTGGGCGGCTTCGGAATCCAGCTGCGCGGCGACACGTGCTTCTTCCAGCTGAAGAAGTCTGACTCCGTCCAGAACTGGCGGAAGAAATGGTTCTACATCAAGTGGGACCAAGAAGGCCTTCCCGAGTTCGCCGCTGATCGACCTCTGCGAAGGACCAAGGCCTGGTCGCACCCTCTGTCAAAGGAGGACAAGGAGTCGACCAAGCCACTGCTGGCGCTGCTCCGCGGGTTGCTGACGACGCTCGGACGCGAGACAGGTGGCATTCACCTTATCGCGACTTTCCACAAGCTGAAGGTGCAGCCGCTGAGTCGACGCGAGCCAATGTGGGAGCTTGCAGTCGACACTTCGCTTGATGACGCACAGATCGCGACTAAGGTGAAGAACATCACCAGCCTTCGGGCCGCCGATCCGTGCAACGTTAGCTGCCCGGTCGAACCATATGGGCCAAACAATCCCGTGCCTGAGGTAAGCACCTTGAATTTTCTTTGCTTTGCTTTAGTCGACTGTTTTTCTTGACTCGCTTTTCTCCTCGCTGCTCGTCAGGATCGAAGGGCTTATGTGAGCCTTCCTCCGCTGATGGAGAATGGACCTCACGACGAGGCCACAGTCGTCGAGCAGGACGACGATGAAGATGAACTCCCTTCTGCTCACTCGCCGAATGAGGAAGTGGAAGAGGATGATGAAGACGAAGAGCCGCTGCGGAAGCGGCTAAGACGAAGGAATGTCGACTCCACCTCGGGGTCGTCTCCTTTGAAGGAAGTGGTTGCGGAGGACAAGGAAGCCCGCGACTCATCCTCCGATGCAAGTGAGCCGGTAGATCCGCTGTTCGTGTCTCCACTGAATTCAGCGCCGCCCGCTGGGTTTGGGGGGATGGCATCTCCTCCCATGAGCAGCGAGGATGAAGATGTCAACAGGTAAGCCTCTGCGAGTACGCCTTTTTGTCTTTGTTCTTCTTTCGACTCCTCGGACGCTTTTCTGAAGTTTTGCTTCTTTACACAGCCATCACACTGGTGGAGATGGCTCTTCGCCTCGAGAAGAGGAACATCAATCCGCGGCTGTCCCGGAGCGAACCACTGGGGCACCGAAGAGGCGCCTGAGGCCAATAATCCCTTGACGTTGAAGACGTCAACCTCCAAGGGGCCAGAAAGAGCTGCTGATACCACTGCAGTGGATGCTGAGCTGCTTGGGCACGTAAGTATATTCTGTCTTGACCTTGCAGATTCTTGTGTCGGGTGCGCGAACAGCGCTCCCGATGGGAGTAGCCCCCGAAGATGTGCGTGACTAGGATAGTCGGGCACAGATTGACGCTTTTGCTCCTTTGCACAGCCTTTTTGTCGCCAGCTGCTGGAGGGAGCCAAGTCCTTCATGCGCATGGAGAAGGAGGAGGGTCGACTCCGCAGTGCTCTGGAGCGAGCCAACAGTGAGCACCAACCCGTGCATTCAGGAGTTGTGTCGACTATCTTTGTTTTTGACTTTAATCCGGTGATTCACAGGCGAAAGGGAGAGTCTGGCGAGGCGGGTCGCCGAGCTGGAGAAGTCCCTGGGTGCAGCTCAAGAGCGTGAGCAAACCCGGGGTGAAGTAGAGAAGACCCAGGTTGAACGCTTGCTCGGACTCGCCCATGTAATCGGAGGTAAGTATCTCGGCTCGCTGCCTACTTTGACTTGTGTTGACCTCGGATGTGTCACAAGTGTGGTAATCTTCGTTGTTTAGAGCCGTGCGGAGGCGCTCCTCCAGAGGATACTTCCAGTGAGAGTATCGACCTGGAGACGGCTGTTGGCTTCGTTGACCGCGCCCATGCGTATGCTTCGACTGCACTGCAGCAATCTTCAGCGGCGCTGCAGAAGTCGAAAGATGCCCTGGCAAGTGTGCATCGGGGCATCTTCCCCAACCAGGCGTTGCCGGCCGATGTTGATGGACTTGCGGCCCCGTTTGAAGGCGAGGCGACCACCTTAGCGGACTACACGCGTGCTCAGACGGTACGCGGCTCAGAGTTCACTTTCCGGCTTTTGCTTGGTCATGAGGTTGCAGGCGACTTCGAGGCAGTTGTCAGCGACTTTCCTCGAAAGCCCGATGGCAAGACCAAGTCGCTAAACAGCGTCAAGGCGAAAGCGAGTCAGTTAGCTGTTAAGCTAATTGATACCTTTGAGAAGAAGCTTGCCAGGGCTGCAGAGTTAGCCTCCAAGAAGAGTCGCTCGCAGTCGGAGTCTGCAGTGTAGTCTGTGTAGTAGGGTTCCCTTTTGATTCGCCTTTTGTAGTGAACTTGATGAAGTCTTTTTATCAATGCATTTTCTGATTCCTTCATGTGAATGTACCTTGTCGAGTCTTTTGCTATAATGAATATGGCTTCTGTTTGACACCACATGACTTGGCAGCCGGATGAAAATGCTGCTCCTGAAGTCGCCGAGGTCGCCTGTGTGAATGAGGGTGAGGGTGCCTCTTCTGCTGCGCTCGCTCGCCAACAGCACCCAGCTGGTCCAACTTCTACACGAAGCGTGAACGACCAGCGGGTGTTTAACTATATGAGGAACAAGATCGTTGAACTTGAGTCGAAGCTGCGGATAGCTGAAGTGGAGCTTGAACGCCTCAAGGTGCGTTCCGCTGGGCCGTTCAATCAGCGCGAACGGTTCCTTCTTGACCAAATTGATCTGATATGTCGACAGCTGCAAGGTTGGACTCTAGCTGCTTCGCTTTGATTTCTTCATGCTTGTGTTGTTCTGCATCTTGACCCGTGAATTGCAGTTGTTAACCCCGACTGGCAAGCCGAAAACACTCGAGTGAACGAGCGCGTGGAGGTGGAAGCCACCGGTAGCTCGGTCGAAGCTCGTCAATTCTGGGTACATAAGGAAGAGGGCCGTGTACTCGCGCGGATGCTGGATCGCACCTGGCGGGCTGCGTTGATTCTTGAAGGTTGCAGGAAAGCACTCTGGCAAATCAACAAAGTGTTCTTCCCCCTTGATGAGCAGCCGGAAGGGTTGCCCGTGCTGTTGGAGAGGTTCCGCAGTAGCAGGGCGTTGAAGGGGGTCATCTTCGGTCAACTTGTTGCCGGGGCCAACACGGCATTTGCCTATGTTCGACTGCATCGACCTCATGTTCCCTTGGACAGAATACTTGATGGTTTGCCTAGAGATGTTGATTATGCTGAATCCCTTGAGGCCGCACGTCAGGTGATGCAACAGGTCCTGAATCATACAGAGCGATGTGTAGGGCCACTGGATGCGCCAAAGGAAGAGCCTGTCGACTAAGAATAGCAGTTTGTTGTATGATGTTAGCTTGTAACATAAATATGCCTGTATGTATGCCTATGTGATGTATAATGTGTGATTTTGCACTCGTAGACCTGTATGGCGCGAGCCCCCGAGTGAATCGAGTGGCGGCCTAGGGTTTTTTGAGTTATGCCTGTGCGGCGCAGCCCCGAGTGATTCGAGTGGCGGCCAAGGCTGTACTTTGACCTGTATGGCGCAAGCCCCGAGTGATTCGAGTGGCGGCCTAGGATTTTCGAGTTATGCCTGTGCGGCGCAGCCCCCGAGTGATTCGAGTGGCGGCCTAGGCTGGACTTAGACCTGTATGGCGCGAGCCCCCGAGTGGTTCGAGCGGCGGCCTAGGATTTTCGAGTTATGCCTGTGTGGCGCAGCCCTCGAGTGATTCGAGTGGCGGCCTAGGCTTTTCGAGTTATGCCTGTGTGGCGCAGCCCCCGAGTGATTCGAGTGGCGGCCTAGGCTAGACTTAGACCTGTATGGCGCGAGCCCCCGAGTGGTTCGAGTGGCGGCCTAGGATTTTCGAGTTATGCCTGTGTGGCGCAGCCCCCGAGTGATTCGAGTGGCGGCCTAGGCTGGACTTAGACCTGTATGGCGCGAGCCCCCGAGTGGTTCGAGTGGCGGCCTAGGATTTTCGAGTTATGCCTGTGTGGTGTAGCCCCCGAGTGATTCGAGTGGCGGCCTAGGCTGGACTTAGACCTGTATGGCGCGAGCCCCCGAGTGGTTCGAGTGGCGGCCTAGGATTTTCGAGTTATGCCTGTGTGGCGCAGCCCCCGAGTGATTCGAGTGGCGGCCTACGCTAGACTTAGACCTGTATGGCGCGAGCCCCCGAGTGGTTCGAGTGGCGGCCTAGGATTTTCGAGTTATGCCTGTGTGGCGCAGCCCCCGAGTGATTCGAGTGGCGGCCTAGGCTAGACTTAGACCTGTATGGCGCGAGCCCCCGAGTGGTTCGAGTGGCGGCCTAGGATTTAGGTTGATTGCTCGCAAAGGAAGAAATGACAAGTCTTTTCCTTCAAATATCTTTATTGATTCTCGCAAACAGGCCGCCTCGTTAAAACCCTTCCAGTCCCCTTAGGTACCCTGGCGAGGGAAAGAGTGCGTAAGAAACCTGCTGCTACTTAACAAGGTGAAGCTTACAAGCTGGGGTTGATCAGGCGTAGAAGCGGCGTAACTGTGCCACGTTCCACGGATTGCTGCAGACTGTCCCTGTCTTCGAGTCCTTCAGGCGGTAAGCTCCGTTGCCGATTGCCTCTGTCACAATGTATGGCCCCTCCCATGGGGAGGCGAGTTTGTGCACCTTCTTCTGCTTGAGCCGGAGAACCAGGTCCCCTGGGACGAATGCTCTAGGCCACAGTCGCCGACCGTGGTAGTTGCGCAGGTCTTGTTGGTACACGGCTGTGCGGCTGAGGGCGATGTCGCGTGCTTCATCCAGGACATCCACATCATCTTCAAGTGCTTCTTCAGCGTCAGACTCGTCGTATGCGGCCACTCGTGGAGCGTCAAATTTGATGTCGCAGGGCAGGACTGCTTCGGCACCGTACACCATGAAGAATGGTGTATACTGGGTAGATCTGTTTGGCGTGGTGCGTAGGCTCCACAGCACGCTTGGTAATTCCTCCACCCAGGCTCCTGCGGCTCGCTTCAATGGTACTCGCAGGCGCTTCTTGATGCCTTTGCTGACTAGGCCGTTGGCTTTCTCGACTTGCCCATTGGACTGCGGGTGCGAGACGGATGCATAGCTGAGCTTGACACCTTGTTCAGAGCAGAAATCCCTGAATTCTTCGGATGTGAAGTTCGTCCCGTTGTCGGTGATGATGCCGTGTGGCACACCGAACCTGAAGATGATTGACCTGATGAAGTTGACCGCTGAGGTTGCGGTTGAGCTTGTGATTGGGACCGCCTCGATCCACTTCGTGAACTTGTCGACTGCCACCAGGAGGTGAGTGTGCCCGCCTGGGGAGGATTTCTTGAAGGGACCTACCATGTCGAGTCCCCATTGCGCGAAGGGCCACGCGAGTGGTATTGTCTTCAGTGCCGACGCTGGTGCATGCGGCTTGTTGGCGAACTCCTGACAGCCAACGCATTTTTTGACCAATTCTTCTGCATCTTGCATTGCGGTGGGTCAGTAGAATCCTGCTCGCAAGGCCTTGGCCACCAGTTCTCGACTGCTTGCGTGGTGCCCGCATATGCCGGCGTGGATGTCGAGTAAGATTGCTTGGCCGTCGGCTGGATCGATGCACCTTTGGAGGACTCCTGAGATGCTTCTCTTGTAGAGCTCGCCGTTGATGATGGTGAAGCCTTTGGAATGGCGAACGATGCGCTTGGCTACGACTGGATTCTCCGGCAGCCGCTGGTGCAGCATGTAGGCCAGATACGGGTTTGTCCATGTGGGCTCGACCAGCATTATCTCCATGACCTCCTTCTCCGTGCTTGGCGGGTTGGCGGTGCTTGTTGTCGATGTAGAGGGTCCTGGCGGGGGCCGGACCTTGATTGAGCGCTGTGTGATGCACTCGAGGAAGACTCCGGGTGGCACCGGAGCTCGATCCGATCCTAGGTTGGCCAGGACGTCAGCTTCTTCGTTGCTTTCGTGGCCGATGTGCCGCAGTTCACAGCCGTCGAAGAGGCCTTCCAGTTGATTGTACAGCTCCCTGTATGCTATCATGTTGTCAGCGATGGCATCACACTGCTTCATGGTTTGCTGCACAACCAGATAGGAGTCGCCGTAGATCATGAGGCGAGTGGCGCCGCAGTTCTGGGCCATCCGCATGCCGTGGATCAGGGCTTCGTACTCTGCTTCGTTGTTGGAAGGAGTTGGGAACTTCATCTGTAGCACGTACTTCAGCTTGTCGCCTTTAGGTGAAATGAGCACGACTCCTGCTCCGGCTGAGTTGAATTTTTTGGATCCATCAAAATACATTGTCCATGCATTGGACAAGTCGGGCTCGTCGGGCAGTTGTGCTTCTATCCACTCTGTGGTGAACTCTGGGAGGACCTGGGCCTTGATTGCCTTCGGGTGTGCGTACTTCAGCCCCCACGGCCCTAACTCGACAACCCACTTGGCGACTCTTCCTGTCGCGGCTGGGTTAGTGAGGATGTCAGATAGGGCGGAGGAGCTTACCACCGTGATCGGGTGCTCGGAGAAATAGTGGACCACCTTCCTGGACGTCATGAAAACTCCGTATGCCAGCTTCTGGTAGTGCGGGTATCGCTGCTTGGAATCAGTTAGCACCTCGCTGAGGTAATACACAGGTCGCTGAATAGGGTGACTCTTTCCTTCTTCCTCCCGCTCGACTACGAGTACGGTACTGACCACCCTGTTCGTGGCTGCCACATATAGGTACAATGGCTCGTTCTCATGTGGTGCCACCAGCACTGGAGGGGTTGTGAGGGTCTGCTTCAGTTTGTCGAATGCATCTTGTGCCTCCTCTGTTGGTAGAAGGGCAGGGCCTTTTCTCCCAACTTACTAATGAACCGACTGAGTGCTGCGACTCTGCCGGCTAGGCGTTGTACTTCATGAAGTTTGGTCGGTGCAGGCATGTCGAGTATGTTCTGCACCTTCTCAGGGTTGGCTTCGATTCCTCTCGCAGAGACAAGGTACCCCAGTAGTTCTCCGGCTGGGACGCCGAAGACGCACTTTTCTGGTTTAACTTGATCTGGTACTCGTTAAGCGCATCGAAGACCTTGCGGAGGTCGTCGATGAGGCTGTCCTCTGTGCGGGTGGTGACGACTATGTCATCGACGTAGACCTGGACGATCTGTCCTATGAGCTCCTT
The DNA here is from genome assembly GCA_012064385.1 of Puccinellia tenuiflora. Classification (NCBI taxonomy): domain Eukaryota; kingdom Viridiplantae; phylum Streptophyta; class Magnoliopsida; order Poales; family Poaceae; genus Puccinellia; species Puccinellia tenuiflora. The sequence continues at coordinate 368,037 of QRDG01000026.1, forward strand.
CAAGCAGGCCTGCATCGTGCGCTGGTATGTGGCTCCAGCGTTCTTCAACCCGAAGGGCATCATCTGGTAACAGAATACACCGTGTGGTGTGATGAACGCCGTCTTCTCCTGGTCCTCGACTTTCATCCTGATCTGCTGGTACCCAGAGTAGGCATCCAGGAAGGATAGGCGTGCACAGCCTGCAGTCGAATCGACGATCTGATCAATCCGCGGGAGCGGAAAGTGATCCTTGGGGCAGCATTTGTTGATGGCGGTGAAGTCGACGCACATGCGGAGTTTCTTCGTCTTCTTCTTTTCCACCAGTACTGGTTTGCTACCCACTCTGAATCCTTTATTCCCGAATAAATCCGGCGTGAAGCAGCCGGTCAATCTCTTTGCTGATAGCATCTCTCTTAGGACCCGCGAAGCGTCTCATGGTCTGCTTGACTGGTCTAGCGTCTTTACGGACGCGTAAGGAGTGCTCGGCGAGTTCCCTTGGTATACCTGGCATGTCAGAAGGTTGCCAGGCGAATATCTTCCAGTTCTCACGCAGGAACTCGACGAGCGCGCTTTCCTATGCGCTAGTCAGGCTTGATGACACCCTGACTGTCTTGTCGGCGTCCGTCGGGTGTACCTGATGGGCCCTTGTGTCGTCGCTTGAGTTGAATGCTGATTCCTTGGATGATTTCTTCCGTGGTGGAAACAGAGTCCTGTCGTTGTCGACTGCCATCATCTCCAGGTGCTCGTCCATCCCAAAGAACTCAGAAATCCTGCTGAACTCGCGGTCGCAGCTGTCAGACCGGTCGAAGTCGCCTTTCACCGTGATGAAACCCTTTGGTCCCGGCATCTTGAGCAGGAGGTAGGCGTAATGGGGCACTGCCATGAATCTGGCGAAGGCCGGACGACCCAGTATGGCATGATATTGTGACTTCCAGTCGACTACCTCGAAGTCGATCGCCTCTCGCTGGAAGTTTTCGGGTGTGCCGAATATGACGTCGAGTGTAACTGTTCCCATGGGCGTGACTGCTTGCCCTGGTACAATACCGTGGAAGGTATTTGCTGATGGTGTTAGGTTGGATGTTGACCTGTTCATCCTCCTTAGGGTGTCGGCGAAGATGATATTTATACCGCTGCCTCCATCCATGAATACCTTCTTCAAGGTGTACTCCCCGATCTGAGCTTCGACTACCAGAGCAGCGTGCCCGGGTCGTGGTATCGCCGGCGGGTGGTCCGCTCTGGAGAAAGTGATCGCTGTTTCTGAGCCTCTCAGGTAATCGGGTACTGCAGGTGGATTGGTGAGTGCTTGGTAGACCTGGCGGGTGATGATTTTCTGGGTCCTGTTGGAAGGACGTCCCTTCTGTATCATGTTGATCTGCCCTCGTGCTGCCGGGAACACGTTAGCAGGATCCTGCGGCTGTGGCTGTGGTTGTTGTTGCTGTTGCGGGTAGAAGGCCAGCGCTGCTTGCGCTGGGTTGGCGACTGGAGGAGGAGGTGGCGCCTGAAGGGCCAGCTGTGCGGCTGGCTGTGCCACGGGTGCCGCTTGATTATCACGCTGTCCGTTTTGAGGTACTATTCGTGCAAACGCCCTGTATATCTTACGCGCCTTTCTGCAATCCTTCAATAGGTGGCGGGATCCCCACTTGCCTGTTTCTGGGTCCCTGAACATGTGATGCTTGCAAGGTTGCTCTAACTCTTCTTCCTCAGTCAGTGGGCGTCTCCGCCACTCGCGCTTGCGACTTCCGTCTCTATGGTAGCTGCTGCCACCGTCCTGGTTGTACTGTCTTTCATTCTCACGGGGGGTTTCGAATCCCGCCGCTACTAACTCGATCGAGTCGTTGCCGACGTAACGCGGCTTCTTCTTCAGGCGCCCTTCTCGCCAGTTGCTAGGTCCTGCTTCTTGCCTCGGGGATCGTGGTGCATCACGAACAGAGTCTTCTCCATCTGCCCACTGATTGGCTATCTGCATGAGCTCGATCATGTTCCTCGGCCTAAGCCTACCAAACTCCTCACGGAGATCGCGGCGGTAAACGCCGTGCATGAATGCGTCCATTACCCTGTCTTCTGAGGTGGCTCCGTCCATGGTGTTGCGAAGTAAGGTCCACCGCTGGATGTACGAACGGAGTGGCTCGTCTCGACCTTGCTTGCACGCCTGGAGCTCAATGAGGGTTGTTGGCCTTGCGTATGTCCCCAGAAAACTCTTCACGAAGGCATTCCTGAACTCTTCCCAGGTGCTGAAAGCGTCCCTAGGCTGAGTGTTGAGCCACCCGCGAGCAGATCCCGTGAGCATCAACTGGATGTACTGCATGGCAGTAGTCGAAGTACCACCTTGACAGCTGCACGCGATGAGGTAGTCTTCCAGCCAGTCCCTTGGGTCTTGCTTCCCATCATACTTGGGTGTCTCCGCTGTTAGCTTGAAGCCTTTGGGCATCTTCGTGTCGCGGATGTTGAAGCTGAAACATGCGGCTCCGCGTGGCTCGAAGTCGTCGTCGTCATAGTCATTGGTTTGTGCACTCGCCGCTCGCAGCCGTCGACTACGGTCCACCCTTCTCTGTGCGACGACGTTACGGACATCTTCGCCTGGCTGCGGCTGTCGCAGTCGAATTGGGGCTGGGTCTGCGAGTGGTGCGGGTTCACGATCGCGGCGGCCTCGATTCTCGTGCACCCTTTCTGCTGGTGCTGACTTTGCCAGGACTTCCTCGACTTCCCTGAGGGATTGAATTTGTCGCCTGTGGAGGCGGGCGTGGGCGTCACCCTCCGGCGGCTGTGTTAGTCGCAGGTAGGTTTCGACCGCCATGAGGGCCGAAGCGGGTGTCTTGGGGACGGGGATTCCGTCCGCATCTTCCGTCATGAATGACGACTCGAGATTGCGAGTGAGGTGGACGCGATCAGCTTCTGGCACCCGTGGCATGCGAGCCCTGTGACGTCCTCCTTGCGAGACTTCCTCTGATCCGGCCAAAAACGAGTGTGCTGCCCTCCTGGCACTCGACGCGTCGGCTAACTCCTTGCGCCGAATCAGATCGGCCTTCTCTTGGCGGACTTGCTCGGACTCCTTCCAAAGCAAGTATTGGACCGCCAGTTGGTCTTCTCGGGGTTCATCTGGTGAAGGGAACGTGCCTTCGTCCACGTGCTTCATGGCCTGGATCGCCATCTCCCGAGTGATGGTGAGTCTTGTCACCCTGTCCGGCATGGTCACCTCCAGCGGGTATACGGGTTCCCCGCCGTTGGATCGTGCTGGGCTGGCCATACAGACTTGCGCGGGGTAAACCCACCGAGTGGGGCTGATGCTCCCAGTCCTGCTTCCTTCGTCTGAGCTATGCTCAGAGTCGAAGATCACAGCGACGTGGCGGGTGCCACGGCCACTGCTACTGGCGACTCCGCGATGCGGAGACGCGATTGGCGTAGATTTTGGCTTCATCCGGGGCGCGGACAAGAAGGTCGGGGTAGACTTGTTTCGCGCTGGGGTTGCAGTAGATGCGATTTTTCTGGTGACCGTGGGTGTGGTCACCGCAGTCGCCATTGGCGCGGTCGCAGACGGTGCTGACGCAGTCGAAGTGGACGCGATCTTTGCGGTAGTCGATGACGCGACCGCCGTGGCCGCAGTAGATGCGATCTTCGCGGCGGGTGAAGCCGCGGTCGGCGCAGTCGATGTAGATGCTGGCGCGTCCGTCGCGCGCAACGTGGCCAGCGTGGGCCGGAGCGTTCCGCGACTGTCCACCAGATAGCGCAGACTACCGAAGGTAATCCACGTGCTCTGCTGCACCTCAGCGTACGCCGGGAGATCCGCCGGCGAGTGGTGGACGAACTCGAGGAAGCCGGTGTAGATCGACTCCCTGGCGCTGATGCTGTTCTTCATTGCAGATGAGGCCGGCGCAACCATGATTCCAACGATCTGTTCTTTCCCACAGACGGCGCCAATTGACGAGTAGTGGACTCGGCAAATCCCAAGGTTGTGTACCCCGGGTTGATTGAGGGGGAGAGAGTATGAACGTTGGTGGCTAAGACGGCTAACAGGGGGCGAGTTTACCCAGGTTCGGCCCCTCGAGGTGAGGTAAAGACCTACTCCTGCTTGTATGGAATTATCAAGGTGGCTACAATGGCGAGATGCGATCCCGCTAGGGTTTGTGTGCTGCTTGCTTGACCTAGACGACGCACCCTCCTGGCCTTTATATCACAGGCCAGGTCTCGGGTGGACGGTGCGGATTGCACGTTACAGAATAAGGAAGATCATCACCGGCTTCACCAGCTACTTGGGCCACATGGTACACTTCATGGGCCTCTCTTGGCGTGACCCAGGTACTACCACCGTGGGGTACCCGAAAGGTAGCCCCACGACACGAGCACTTCTGAATAGATGAGAAACCAAGAAGTCCGGTGCAGTCACTCTTAAGCTCAAAGTACTCATCATACTCTCGCACACCATGCACAATGCTCCGGAACAAACCTTTATTCATCCTGAAGCGCCGACAAAAAGCACCTCATTGTTTACCGGCTGGTGCGCAAAATAATCGTTGAACAAAAGCATATGTCCCGTCGCCCGGTCCCGGTTTGTGTTAGCCTTTTTCCCAGGCATAGATCCACCGTGTTTGGGTTCGGCTTCCTCCTCCTGCACCATCGCCACAAAAATGCGGATGACCTCTTCATTCTCTTGATCATCCATTTCAAGTGCGGTCTGCTCTTCCATCATTTGGTGAAACATTATTTCATCGTCCGAGTCCATAGCCTAATCAAGGATCAAAATGTCGGAAATCATAAAAGAAAGGATTGTCGGCAAAAAGCCGAACACCTTGCGGGCGGTAGGGAGGGACTTACTCGTCGCGTCGGTAGGGAAGAGTTTCCGTCGGAGAAGAAAGAAGGCATGCCTTGCCAGGGAGCGGCGGCGACAAGTGTTGTGGTTGGGGGGCGACAATCGGTGGTGGAGATGGGGACGGCGGAGATGGCTATGTCGAGGGTGGCGGCGGTAGCACGAGTCGCCGGGCAGGGAATAGAGGATGGAGGGGTGGAAGCAGAAATGACTGCCGGCTCATTTTCGTGTGGCTGACGGGCGGGCCATATCTGTCGGAGGCTCGGGCCGGACAGTGTTCGGCACCGCGAAGGCAGCCCCCAACTTTGGAGGCCCTGTTGGCGGTGCCGGACAGGTTTTGAGCTGGACAAGGCCTTTGCGACCCCCGGTGGGCCGTAATGGAGCTTTAGGGGCCCTATTGCGACCCCCCGGTGGAGATGCTCTAATCTCCCCACGCTCCTCCCCTGCTGCTACGCGTCTCTCATACCTCCGCTTCCCCTCCGTTGTCGCTCGCCTGGCATGAAAAAATTGAAAATAGATGCCCCCTCCCCCCCTCCCCGCTAAAATCAGAAGTTGTCCAACTTATCACATTTACAAATGTCAGCCTGAAACGGCCAGACACATTCTTTTCGAATGCCGATTCTTCAAAGAGTCTGGTGTGCCGTGTCCTCTTGGCTCTCATGCCGCTTGCTCGTGCAATCCCTAGGATCGGGCGCCTGGCGGCCTCATGTCGTCTTGGAATCCGACCGGTTGAGGAGTTTGTGTCGTTTCCGGCCTTCCGGGGTACATAATCTGCACTACAGATACAGGACACTCAGATCTCATCAGACGGACACGAGTGTTCGTTCATGTAATCCGGGTCGGCCTCCACCTCCGGTCTCCAGCGCTCCAGTCTGAGTCCAGCACAATCCCCCTTTCCTGGCACCTCTCTTCCCAGGAAGACCAGTGGCGGTTCCAGTCCAATCTCGCCAGCGATTCCTCCGCTCTCCTTCCTCTCCGATCGCCGTCCCGGCGTGACGAGGGGAGGGGAGCCTTGGTTCTCGTTCGTGCGTGTGGTTTAGTCTTAGTTTGTCTAAGTTTTTGTTTAAGTTTTCTCCGTCGGCGTCATGGTGGGGCGGATGTTGATGGTGCTAGTAGGAATAATGGTATCCCGGCCCATGCTCCCGCTCGTCGGAGGTGTTGCTGACGCCAACGAGAGGCTTGTGGAGTCCAAGCTGTTGGAGCAACTTATATCTGGCGCCGCTTCTTGGCGTGGCAGCGAGGATGGGTTGCTCTCGGAATGCAGCAGTGTTGACTGTTGCGGATCTGCGGAAGACGGTGGAGGATCCGGCCATCTGAAGGGTGGGGTGGCGTTGGCCCCGGATCCGGCGTTGAAGAGGCTCAGAGGGCTCCTCCGACCGATGTTCTTTATCGGGCTAGATCCAGTCTTACGGGGCTGGTGGCTATCGTGGCTCGTTAATGCCTCATGGTAAGGGGTTTCTTCAGCGTCAAGATGTGGACCAACTGCAGGTGTTCTTCTTCTCCGACGACGACGAAGGATGTGGATGCTTGGTAGTTGCGACGATGGTGGTATGCAGCAATATAATCGCTTGTATTTTCCTAGTTTTATGTTACTTGTATTTGTCTCAACTATGTATCCGTATTATTATCAATACAAGTAATGTATGTCTACGGGCGCACAATGTAAAAAAAAAAAAAAATTGTGACGTCGCTTCGTCCTCTCCCCGCGTCCACTCCCCTTTTCACTAAAATCACGGCGCCATGGCAACCGCGACCGCCGCCGGCGCCATAGACGGGATCCAAGGTCGGCTCGAATCTGGTGCCGTAAGGCGGGGGCTTCCATCCAAGTTCGACGAGATCTTGGATTATCTCAAGTTTCCCCTGTGCACGTTGCGGTTTGTTCTGTCGATCTTAACGGAGGACCAATCCTCGGATTCGACCGTGCGGGTGAGGAAGATCAAGAGAGCGCTCTACGAGTTGGAGGATCTACTCGACGAGCTTGAATACCACGGCAGCATCAGGCACCAACCCAGCCGCCGGACCTGGAAGGTGAATTAATTGGACTCTCCAAGCTGCTCCCTTCTCTCTCACTGTCACTCTGTCGCACACGCTAGACATTGGTTACAGCAAGCTAGCATCATCACGCTAATTGAACTGTGCAAACATTTTAAAATGATTTTTCGAAGTCAAGTATTGTAGTACTAAGTAACAGAACTGACATTTTTTCAATCATATTTTGCAGGCTACATTGTTATGGTTATCAAGTCCGTTACTTCTGCATACAAGTGTTGCCCTTAGATTGGACACAATAAGCAGGAGGCTGCGCTATGTGACGGACCGTTCTGTCAAATTCTGTTCGCGTCAAGGCACTATTGCACTTCCTAAGCAACACGAGGAGCAATTTGGATTTGATGGAGCTGCAATCATTGGAAGGGATCGTGACAAACAATATATAAAAGAACTGCTCTTGCAAAATAATGGCGATGATTTGTCCATCCTTCCAATAGTTGGCCAACCAGGGCTGGGCAAAACGAGTCTTGCTAGGTTAGTTTTCGAAGATGAGGGAGAAGATTGGGAATTTGATTTCCGGGCATGGATAAGCCTTGACAAGAACACAGACCTTAAGAAAATTGGTACATGCATTATTTCAGAGGCTAATAAATCAGTCAAAGGTAGGATACTTCAAGTTTCCAGAGATTATTCTTTGGGTGCCCCCTTCCAGCTTGCTCATGGTGTTCAAGAGATACTTCATAACAGCAGCTGCTTAATTGTCCTGGACAATCTGTTCTCTATGAAAGCAAACTTGCTTTTTGATTTTAAGGAATTTTTTGGGGACAAACAGAAATGTGCCAAGGTTATAGTGACCACTTCTAGTAAGCTAGTAGCGGAAGTGATGCCGACTAGTTCATCGTACAACTTGTGTGGTCTATCTGAAGAACACTGTTGGACTGTATTTTCTGAGAAAGCACTTGCAAACAAAGATGCAACAGTAGATCCACAGTATATTGAAATTGGTAAGAAAATAGTAAGTAGGTGCAATGGAATTCCTATGTTAGTTCAATTTCTTGGTTCAATGGTGCATAATCAGGGCATGAACACTTGGCTCGCTGCTAGGGATGAAGAATTCTGGAAACTGGAGGAAAGATTTTTCCCTAAGTCGACAATATTTTCATCATTCATGGCAATATATTACAGCATGCACCATACATTAAAATTGTGCTTCCTTTATTTGTCGGTGTTTCCTAGAGGTTCTACCATAGACAAAGATGAACTTATTCGACAGTGGAGTGCATTAGATTTGTTTGAATCAACACTTGAGGTCTTTTCTGCTTCTCTGCTTGGAGAGATATACACTGAAGACCTTATAGCAGCATCCATCCTTGAAGTTGTAGATACGTCCTTGGTAAGATGTTAAAATACTACAGTTTTCCTATGACGAATACCAGTTGCTTGCTCTAGACATAACTTCTGTGCTAGTTACTACTATCGTTACCTCTTCAGTTAGCTACATATCGTTTTAATCATGTAAATGATGCCGGATTGATGAGGTAGACATATAACAAACTATGGCAATTGAACACTTAAGTTTGTTATAAACTACTGAGTTAGTACAATGTACTCTCATTATGCTTGCTTATTAGAACATCAGTTCCTTTAGGAAGTTTTTAATGGATGTATGCCATACTTGCTGGTCCCTGTTGAGAAATTCATGGGATGTTTCCTGAACTCGTTTTTTATTTTATCTTCAGAGTTTCTTTGGTCTGTTACTGTAGATTAGTTGTTAGGTAATAATCTTTCTTATGTTCTAAGGTTAGATTATAATGTGTGATTCAGTAGTGGCGGTTAGTTCAATGAAACTGACAGAATCTTTTTTCTTAATTAGGCCGGGATGAAATGCATCAGTTCTTCTGTTGTTCTTCGCATGAATAATTTGGCGTATGATTTTCTGAGATATCTGACCAGAGACGACGTCGTACATTTGGACTATGGCACGTCACCAAGTGGTTCTGTAGGGAAGCCTCCTTCCCGCTACGCAACATTGACATGTTACACTGAGGAATCGGCAACTGACAAATATTTGGTAAGCAGTGCAAAGGCCGTTTTTTTTTCAGAAATTGTGAGGCAACAAAGCCTGTAGCGGATATGTTCCCGGTACTAAGAAACACACGTCTCTTGGATCTTAGTGGCTGTCGCTTCGAAAATTACCAGCTTCCGTTGGTCAGCTGAACCATCTAAGATATCTGAACATTTCTGGGTTGAGAATAAAAGCATTACCGAATGAAATGGGCTGCCTGCAGAACCTCGAGTTTTTAGATATCTCGAAAACATGCATTGAGGTGTTACCCACGTTTATCGGAACTTTTCGGAAGCTGAAATATTTGAATATGCATGATGTGATAAACTCTTTTTTTTTTTTTGAAACGAGGCAAAAGCTTTGCCTTTATATTGATATAGGAGAAGCAAACAACAGAAGAGGCCTAAGCCCCAGTAAAGATTACAAAGTCTCCCTCGTTTCAAAAAAATAGAAGCTTCACATCATCCGATGATTTCTGCCAGCTTCTTTGCTCCAGCAAGGATCCAGTTTCTGCTCTCGCTCTTTATGTGTTGGAAGAGGACGGACGGCATCGTGAATTTGTTGTTGAAGACCCTCGCGTTCCGCTCCTTCCAAATCTCCCAGGTGATCAGAATGATTGCCGTCTGCATGCCCTGGCGAGATGGGGAAGGAGTCGTGGCTAGCTCCTTCCAATAGTCGAAGACGGTGGGCTTGGTCACTACAAGACTGTGGGTGATGGCGGGGCAGTGAAGCCAGAGAGAAGCCTCCGCCCAGATCCTCTTAGAGTAGCGGCACTCGAAGAGCATGTGCCTTCCTGTCTCGGGTTGACATCTGCACAGCTGACAAACAGCCTGGTGTGGCCATCCCCTGACGGCGAGACGGTCCGACGTCCATAGACGGTTTTGGACAGCAAGCCATGCGAAGAAGGAGCACTTAGGAGGGGCCCAGTTGTTCCAAACGATGTTTCTGAAGGAGCAGGAGGAGGCGCCGATGAACTGTGCTTTGTAAGCCGACTTGGCCGAGTAAACCCCAGAGGTCGAGAGGGTCCAAGTGATGGTGTCGGCAGTTCCGGGGGACAGGGTGATCCCCTGAGTGAGGGTCCAGAGATTGACGAACTGGGAGATGTGAGCGAGCGTGAAGTTGTCGACGGCCAGGTCCGAGATCCATTTGTAGTCAGCAAGAGCCTCAGAGACGTTTCTGTTCTTTCGCTTGGAGGCCACAAAGAGGTCGGGGGCAATGATCTTAGGGGGCAGCCCGTCAAGCCAAGACGACTCCCAGAAGGAAGCTTTGCGACCATCGCCCACCGTCACCCGGGTTGCAGCACTGAAGAGGCTCTTGTCGATGCAGTCATTCGGTGTTTCAGTGCCCACCCAAGGCTTATCTGGGGAGGCCCACTCATGCCACAGCCATCGCAGCCTAAGGGCCCTTGAAAATTTCTCCAGGCTTAGGATTCCGAGACCGCCCATGGCCTTAGGACGACACACCTTGTCCCAAGCAACCTTAGGATGTGATAAACTCCAAAACTTGCCCCCAGCCCTTGGTGATCTTAGAGCATCTCTAGCAGATACTGCATACCGCAAACCGCAAACGCGCGGATGCAGGCCGGGTTTTTTGCGTTATGCAGGCCGAAAAATGCTCCCGCAGATCAGAAACGGCATTGTAAACCGCAATAGCAAAAAAAATATCGCGGGAAGCACAGATGAACGCACAAATTTGAAATTCGACACAACAACATTCAAAATACACACCATCGAGTTCATACATTCACATAAAAACACCTAAAAACTAGTAGGTCGCCGCCACGGCATGTTTACATACCAAAATTGGGCTCTCACCGGAGCCAATGCCGTGGCGGCGACGTCGTCGGCGTTGCGGAGGCGGCGATGCCGTGGCTCAGTCGTCGTCCTCGAGGAAGACGAAGGGCTGGTCCCTTGCGATCTGCCGGATCTCGGCCTCCTTCTCCGCCTGGCGGACGGTCGCCTGCTTGACGCCTTCGACCATGACGTCGATGTGGGCGTCGCCGCAGAAGTCCTGCGGCGTGATGACCGGCTCCTACACCATCGCGGCGAGGACATCGCCGAGCTCGTCGTCGTCGACGTAGTCACCCGCGAAGCGCGGAATGATCTCCGGCTCCGGCTCTGGCTCCTGCTCCAGCTTCCTCTTCGGCGCGCGGCTCGTCGAGGCAGAGGAGACCGACGAGGGCGAAGAGGAGCCGCCGCGACGGAGGTACTGCTCCGATTCGCGGCGGAAGTAGGCAGGCGGCGGCACCGTGCCGTTGTTCAGGTACAGCCTGGCGGCGCGGATGCACGCGGCGTCGGAGGCGACCTTCTGGGCCTCCGTCTTCTCGCCGCGGCCGCCGCCATTGGAGCTTTCGCCGCGGCTGCTCGAGCCTCCGCCGCGGCTGCTCCCGCCTCTCCAGCGGCCGATCTGGCCTCCCCCGCGGGCCATGGCGTAGGAGGGGGAGCGGATCCGGTGGCGGAGCTACGGTGTGGGTCGTCGGCGCCGGATTTTGCGCGGCGGTGGGCGGCGGAGGAAGGGAGGAGAGCGCTGCGAGAGGATAGGGTTTGGGTCCGCAAACGCCCTCTCGGCCGGCATATATGGAGGCTTTTCGCGGTCGAGAGCGGGGGCCTGCAGCGGATTTCTGGGCTGGGCCGCTTTTGCGGGATCTGCCCTGGTCCGTTTTCCCCCCAAAAACTGCATAGCAGCCTGCATAGGCCGATGCAGGCCGCGTTTGCCGTATCTGCTAGAGATGCTCTTAAGGGGTTAGAGAACCTCAACCTGTCGTGCTGTTCTCGGATTTGCAAGCTACCTGCATCTATTTGTGGGCTTCGTAAACTACAGCGGCTGGATCTATCAAACTGCACCAGCCTTGATCAGTTGCCTCACCCGTTTCAATTGGAAAGTTTAGGTTTTCTAAACTTGGAGGGATGCTTCAGACTCAAAGAACTGCCAGAATCTTTTGGTAACCTTTCTTCCCTCCGGAATTTGAACTTGGAAGGTTGCTCTAGTCTAAAGCAATTACCAGAATCTATTGCTGACTTGTCTGGATTAGAGTACCTGAGCATTTCACGTATTCACCCTGAGTTGCCGGACTCACTAATAGAGCTCCAAAGGCTCCACAAACTGGACCTGACATATTGTGATGCGTGATATGAGGACCTTTGCTGAGATCCAGTAAGCTGGAGCCGCTTGGTTCTTCCCTCCAAACATAAGAGAGTTCTGTTTATTGTATTTGAGTTGGTCGAAATTTGGGATCAGAATTGAGATGCTTTATGCAAATGGATCTATGATGTTTAATTGCATTCATTTCTGTGTTCTATAATTACAGACCATTCAGATCATTTTCCTTGCATTTTCTTGTGAACGATGTCGAGGTAATAATATTGAATATTAAGATGAATAGAAATCAATACTATTTTCTTTAAGTTAAGTTATTCCATAGTATTCTTTTTTCACTTAAAGGAATTTTTGTAATTCATTGATATTGCAATTTGAATATTGCAATAATTTATATTGAAAAGACGATAGCCAATTTATTGGCTACTTCGAATTCATATGTACAATTAGTTTTTTTTTCAGGGATTTCAGGAAAAAAAGTCTCTTGTTATTTTTTATTCTATCACTGGACAGAATGCAAAGATAAGATTAGTTATTCTTCGTCTACGAATATCCAAATTTTTACATAGCGCATACGACGGAGTTTTTGTTTTCTGTGTGGACTGTTGTCGTCTGTAATGTTTAAAGTCTCCTTTTGGAAGTGTGATTTTCAGAAATTCCTAGATACCAAAGAAAACTCGAAAACACAACACCACAACTAGTGCGGACCGTCCCGTGGCAGGAGGACGGGTGCAGGTGGTTTGCGCGTGATGCCATGCTAGGCATGCAGCCGGGCTTGGTTTGGTCAAAACTGAACTTGATTCTGAACTGCCAAGCCACCAACACCTCTTCTAATTCTCCAACGCTTTGTAGCTGTGCACTGCAGTTCATACTCACACGGTTCACACTTCGAGGCTTCATGCCTCCTCGGCCTCCCGCCAAAATGAACTCACCTAGCTCCTGCTAGCTCCTATAAATCTACCGCTGCATCGATCTCCAACTTCCCACCCAACAATGGCGCCCTCTCGACACTCACACCTCTTCTTCGTCACCATCCTCCTGCTCCGCCTGCCACGTTCAACCCCATCCCGCCTGCCACCTTACTCTCCATCGCCAGTTCCATGGCTATCCGATGACCTCTCGTCCCCAGCCCCTGCTCCCCCATCGCATTTCCTGACGCAAAGAAGCTGGCAACGCCGTACGCCGGCCTACATTGCCGTCGTCTCCCCTCCCCCTGCTCCGGCGCCACGCCCCTTGACGCCACAGGGATTTCCAGGTGCTTTGCCGTTCTCCTACGCCGCCGTCGACTCTCTTTCCCCTTCCCCTGCTCCGGCGCCACGTCCCCTGACGCCGCAGGGATTTCCAGGTGCTTTGCCGTTCTCTGATCCACCGCCACGTTTCCCAACGCCACGAGGGCTGCCACGGCCTTCGGTGTCCTCCGATGCATTCTCCCCACCCCCTTCTCCGCCGCCGCGTTTTCCGTCGGCGCTACGACGCTCGCCGCGGCTGACGCCGTCGTCGGCCTTGCCCGTGAACCCGTTCACGGCCAAGGCGGCCTTCATCCGGTACTGGAACCGGAAGGTGCACAGCAACCGCCTCCACCCGGCCTTCTTCTTCGCCAAGCTGTCCCCGCTCTCCGCGCCCGACGCCGCCGCCTTCTCCTCCCTCGCCGCCGCCGGCCAGCTCGGCTCCCGCCTCCCCGCCTTCTGCGCCGCGGCCTCCATCCTCTGCCCCGCCACATCCGACGCCATCTGGTCGGGATCGTCCTCCGTGGCCGGCGACGCGTCCGGCTCATCGCCAGCCTCCAACTCTACCGCCGCGCCGTTCAAGAACTACGACAACGGCAACTTCAGCAGCTACGGCAACAGCGGCGGCGGCGGCGCCGACGCGTTCGCCGTCTACTCGAGAGGCCAGATCAACCCGGTGGACTCGTTCCGTCGGTACGGCAAGGGCTCGCTTGGCCGGAACGACTCCTTCGCCACCTACGAGGCGCTCGGCAACGTCGGCACCGCGAGCTTCAACTCCTACACCTCCGGCGCCACCGGCGGCTCCGGCGAGTTCGCCGCCTACGACGGCGAGACCAACACGGCTGCCGTCACCTTCACCAACTACGACGTCGACGGTAACGGCCGTGCCCGCGAGTTCACGGCGTACACGCAGGACGCCAACTCCGGTGTTGAGACCTTTACCGGGTATGGCAAGACCGCGAACGGCGCCGGCGAGTCCTTCAAGGCATACGGCAACCACTCCAACACCATCATGTCCGGTTTCGTCAACTACGGCGAGAAGGCCAACAGCGCCACCGACACGTTCGACTCCTACGGCCTCAACGGCAACGCCCCCCAGAACACCTTCAGAAGCTATTCCTCCGGGAGCAACGGCGGCGCCGACGAGTTCAAGGGGTATAGAGACAACGCCAACGTGGGCGACGACAGCTTCATGTCCTACGCGAACGACGCCAACGGCGCCACCGCCGACTTCGAGAGCTACGGCAAGTCCGTGAACCCGGGGAGCGTGGCGTTCAAGGGGTACGGCCAGGGCTCCAACCCCAACCACCGCATCGGATTCACGCACTACACCGGCGACAACACCACGTTCAAGGCCTACTCCAACGACGGCGTCGAGTTCAAGGAGTACCAGAACATGTCCAAGATGGAGGTGTCCAAGGTGATGGCGGACTTGTCGTCCGGGCACCATCGGCAGCCACCGAAGTGGTCGCCGGAGCCGGGCAAGTTCTTCCGGGAGCGGGACCTCATAACCGGCAACCGAATGGCGATGCCGGACATCAGCGACAAGATGCCGCCACGGGCGTTCCTGCCGAGGGACATCGCCGCGAAGATACCGTTCGAGGCGAGCGCTGTGTCGGCGCTCTTCGGAGCGCCGCCAGGAACGGCGATGAGGCAGGTGGTGGCGTCCACCGTGGACGAGTGCGCGCGCCCGCCCAGCCGGGGCGAGACCAAGCGGTGCGCGACGTCGGCCGAGGACGTCCTGGACTTCGCCGTCGAGATGCTGGGCGACAACATCGCCGTCCGCAGCACGGAGTCCCCGGCGGGCAGCGGCGGGGACATCAGGCTCGGGAAGATCATCGGGATCGACGGCGGCAGCGTGACGGCATCCGTGTCGTGCCACCAGAGCCTGTTCCCGTACTTGGTGTACTACTGCCACTCGGTGCCGAGCGTCCGGGTGTACGAGGCTGAGATCCTGGCCGTCGACTCCGACCAGAAGATCAATCGTGGGGTGGCCATCTGCCATCTCGACACCTCGGACTGGAGCCCAAATCACGGGGCGTTCATCGCGCTCGGTGGAAAACCGGGTGAGATGGAGGTGTGCCATTGGATCTTCCAGGGAGACATGACCTGGACGGTGGCTGATTGATCTGATAACGGCGGTCCGATGTGAATGAATCATCTATGTTTTACTCTGTTCAAGTTAAAGTTTTTTTTTGGCACATATGAACATTTTAATATGATATCGTTGGTCAAATTGCATTGTTTGTGGCAAAGTGAAGGTAAGAAATAGGTGTGATCTAATGTTGGTAAAAGTAGTGAATGAAAGCACCTTGTGCATGCTCAGCATGTAGCTACTTCGCCTATTCCTAACTTAGAAAGCAGTAACGGAAGTGTGAACATGATGGACGAAGGAAAAGGTGATCATAGTTGATTTTCTTGCTGTGTTATTCTCCAAGGACAGGTGCACTGCCAGGGATAGGAAAAACTTCAACGCCATGGTGATCATGTCCTGTTGGTCTCTATGGAAACACAGGAATGCATGGGTGTTTGGAGACACGAGGAAGCAGTTCTCCGTGGAGCAACATGTACGGAAGCTGGTAGACGAAGTGCAGTTGTGGATCAGAGCCCGCCGAGGGGGCGAAAACGGTGCTGGAGAGGAAGGTGTTACGTAGTATGTAATAGGTAGCTTGCGTGTGTGGGGTGCTATCTGACGTGTTGTTCGCAACATAGTCAGATTCTTGTATATAACATTCTGCCTTCTATAAAATTAAGGTACGCCTCGGCGTACTCTCGAAAAAAAAAGTTATTCTCCAAGGATCCATGTGACAAAGTAAGGATGAACATAAATGTGTTCGTTGCCTGGTTCAATTTGTTCATCGTTTTCTCTAAGTAACAACTATATTCAAATCACAAATCAGCAGTTTTTTTTTCAAGACGAAACCAGCAATGTTTTTTATTTGGTAATTCTTCCTTTTCGTAGATTGTCCAATCAGAAAACGAAGCATAGTCGTGAATCCTGACTTTGTAACGAGAAAAGACCCAAAAAACTCAAAATGGAGCCCGAGCTCCACATAGCCATTTATGTTGAAAAATTCAAAAAACTTATTTTTAAGTTCAAAAAAAAGTAGGTACATAGTCATTGATATATACTATAAGCGTGCAAAATCAAAATTCGAAACATTTTCTATTTCAGACTACACAAAATGACAAAAATGTAGATATGAGTACATTAAACAATACACATTTTTAAACCTCTATATTTTGTCAGATCAAAGAAATCGTTTTTTATTTGGCACAAAACAAAAGTTCATGTCTTGATGGTTTCCATGGGGAGTATTACCAGGTTTTTTTTTGGATGTTATTAAAAATTCCTTTGAAATAACTATTTGATAATTTTATTCATGGTAAATTAGACATTGGTAGACTGAATATAGGAACCATCACTCTGATACCGAAATGTGAATGCAATGGTAACCCGAAAGTTTAGACCTATTTATTTGATGAATGGTAGTTTGAAAATTATAACTATCAATAATAGGTTGGCTCATATTGATGAACATATCATTTATAGAATCCAACCAACTTTTATGAAAAAATAGATTCATTTTGGAAGGTGTGACTGTTTTGCATGAAACTTTTCATGAAGTTATTTTTTATTTGAAGTTCTTTTCAAAGTGGATTTTGAAAAGGCTTATGATAATATAAATTGGGCTCTTCTGTATAATGTGATGCTTTAAAAAGTTTTTCTTATAAATGGAATGATCTTATCTTTAGTTCCATTACTAGTGGGAAAGTAAATGTGAAAATTAATGATCATCTTATTTATTCTAGATGCAGATTCTATGAGTGTTATGGTGCACAATACACAAGAGTTTGGGGTTATTTCTAGTAACTAATATGTTGGAGAATGGCATTGTTTTTCAATATGCAGATGATACTATTTTCCTTTTGGATGAAGGATTTGAAAATGTTATTAATCTAAAGTTTTTTTTATTAGTATTTTGTGAAAATATATGGTCTCAAAATAAATTTCTTGAAAAGTGAGGTGTACTGTCTTGGTGACTGTAAGGACCAAGCACATCCGTATGAAGATTTTTTCACTTATAGATCAAAGGATTTGTTTCTTAAATATCCGGGGGTGCCAATTGATAAGAAAAGCTTCTTAATTTTAATTGGTTGTTGAGGATAGAATGTTGGCAGGGAGACCGTTGGATATTGGATAAAGAACAATTCTCTTGAATTCATGCTGGACTACTATTCCTATTTTTATGCTTTCATTCTATAGATTGCCTGATGGGGTGAGGAAAAAGTTCCATATCTTCAGAAGTAGGATGCTTTGGCGAGAGGGTCAAGGGATTAGAAAATACCGCCTAGCTAACGAACTAGGTAACTTTTTTTATCTCCAAAAGACTTAGGTAGATTAGGGTTCTGAATTTGGATACCATAATAATAATTTGCTTTGTCAATGGTTATGGAGGTTGCAAAATGAGGATAGAGCTTGGTAGCAAGAACTGAAGAAAAATGTCTTCAGAAGAAAACTTTGTCACGGGCTTGTGATAAACCTAGTTTGTCACAATTTTGTTCAATATTAACGAAAGTGAAACCCATTTAAAAAAATTGTGAGAGAATTTTTTTGTCTCGAGGATGAAGGCCAGATCACGCCCAATTCGATCCTTGAAAGACCCATTGCACTACAGCGGCAGCTCGGCAATAAAACAAGATTCTAGGATGATGTTTGATAAAGGAAATCTGCTTATAGCACTGCTATATATTGTTGTTTTCTAGTCACTTTTGATGTAAATCTCATCGTAATCATAGAACCTTAGCAAACCATTAGATTGGGGAAATCAATTTGGAGGATTCAGCACACTTAATCACTTCACTAATTGGTTATGCATTTTGGCCCTTTGTAATATATTTGGCTGGCCAGCATATTCAGTGAAATATCACCGCAACTGACTTGGCAGAGCTTTTCAGAGTTACCTTATTTTCTGAAAGTTCAGCATAACACTAGTTGATATCAATTAAGCGTGTGAATCACTATCGCATGTTACAATTCTCATATGTTAATACTTCTTTTGTGATCTAACAACATGTTGCCAATCTGTTGGCGCGAATTGGCCGCCTAGCTTAGTTTATTGTGGCTCCGAAAACCGGCACATGTGAAGCAAGCATGATATAACATAAAACTATAAAGTGTGGCAAATTAAACAATTTGTTATAAACCTAGTATTCATAAGTTACTAGGCTTCAGCATTTCCAATCTGAAGTAAAAAAAACAGCGTGTCTACTCTTAGGGCTCCTTTGATTCATAAGAAAGGAAATGTATAGGATTGAGAAACTTATATAATTGGGGTGACATATCTAGTTGAATCCAATGGAAAGAGGGTTTTCTTTTGATTGTGGTGATGGAATTTTCCATGAGGTCGGAGCTCATGCTTTTTTCCTATGTGATTTATTGAAGCAAACAAGTTCTGTAGGAAAATTTCCTATAGGATCCAATCCTCCAAAATTCCTTTGATATTCCTTGAAATCAAATGGGCCCTTATACTAGTGAGATGTGCATACGTCGTCTCAACCTGTTTTTCAGGACTGGACCACACCTAGCACGTCTCCAGATTACACGCTCAGCTGGATCTGGCTTGAACTACTGAAGGCTCTCATCTACTACTGCTTGATATGAAACAGAGCCAGTAATGTGTGGAACAGGGAATCACTAACATGCACTCTCAAGAGGTGTGTGTTAGTTATGCTTAGGCATTGACCAATGAAACAAGGCTGATACATTAAAGATCAGAGTGGTGGAACAAGTCTATGTGACCGGAGGTATTGAGCTGAAGAGAAGTTGAAGCTTTACTCTATGTCTAGGAGCACAAGAAAGAAAATAAATAGCAAAATTCGATAAGGGACATCGAGTGAAGAGTGCATATGAGCTACTACCAGTGACCCACATACTTGATCCTTATAGATTGAGATACTGCAACAAGTTATTTGTTCGAAACAACACCATGATAATTAAACAACATCGGATTCCTCTGTGTTTGCCTCGTCATTTTACGTGCATGTTCATTATACACAACTCACGGATCATCTCCCCCGCTTCCTTCCAAGAAGATCCTCCCTCCGTCACGGCCTCTTTAGCTAACATTGATAGCTCTGCAACGCCTTTTGCCGCTTCAACTCCCAATTCCCCAAGCATCAACTCCCTTACCACCCTTGAGACCTCTTCACTTGTGACCAAACCTCGCATTGTCTCATCACTCGTCTGAACTCTAACCGCAATCTTGAGCTCATCGACTATAAATTTGGCGTTTAAAGGTTGGTCTGCTTGCATAGGCCATACCGCTAGCGGCACGCCGGCGGTGACACTCTCCAACACCGAGTTCCACCCGCAGTGACTCAAGAAGCCTCGCACCCTGTCGTGCCGTAGGATTTCAGGTTGATCCACCCACTCTCTTACCACCAACCCTCTTTCCTTCGTACGATCCTCAAACCCTGCACCGAGATCAATGTTCTCGGGCCTTACGGCCCATATGAAGTCCACCTCAGCCTGTTCCAGCCCGTCTGCAACTTCCTTCAGCTGCACCTCCGGGATGGCAGCCAGCGTGCCGAGCGCGACGTACAACACAGCCCGGCCAGCTTCTGCCTTCTCGTCCAGCCACTCCATCCATGCCGGCCGGCCGTTGTCACATGCAGATGCGGGCTGCGAGAGGCAGAGTGGGCCGATGGCCCAGGCCCTGGGCCCACAGTGCTGGTTCCAGAACTCCATGTACGGGCTCTCTAGGCCATGGAAGGTGTTGACGATCAGTCCACTGCTTTCCTCTATGGCCTTCCCCAGCTTGCCGTCCAGCTCCATCATCGGCGCGACCGAAGACGGTTCCCCGAAGGGCGCCATGATGTCCTCGAAGGTGAGCTTGATGTGGGGGAACTCCGGCACAGTGAACGTCGCCGGTTTGCCATCGCCATCGACGTCACCTGGCCGTAGCACGGCGCAGGGGTCGTGGCGGATGCGCAGCTCCCGCATGACCTGCGCGAACGAGGACATGCCGAAGAACGATACCTTGGGGATGCCGAGCTTGGCCGCGGACGCGTTCGTCCAGTACAGGAACGCGTCGGCGATGAGGAGGCTCGGCGGGGGCGCCATGGCGGCGAGGGACGCCTCGAGCTGCTGCTGGAGCAGCGACACGGCTCTGACGAAGGCGACGAAGGAGGCCATGGACGTGAGCCCCTCTGCGCTCTCCACGCCCGCCGGGACTCCGGGGACGTCGGCGGGGAAAGCAAGCTCTACGACGGCCGTGTCGTCGGCGCCGGACAGCCCCTCGCGCACGAAGACGGCGTTGCCGGAGGTTGTGAAGAACGTGATCGTGGCGAGGCGGCGGCGGCGGAGGTGGTGGACGAGGTGGATGAGCGGGATGGTGTGGCCCTTGGCCATGAAGGGGAAGATTGCTATGTGTGGGAGGAGGACACGGGAGTCTGCGGACAAGGCGGCAAGAGCCATGGCAGATCGCACTGGAGAGGAAAGTGCGCGCTAGCTAGTCAGAGTGGTTTTCTGTATGCGATTTGTAGCAGCAAGCTGAATTTATTGCAAGGATTAACGTACGTCAACAACTGGTCGTTGTGCTCAATCATGGAACTAGGTTATTAGGAGCTGATTGGGATGTGAGCTGTCAAATCATCGCCACTAATTTGTTGCCATCTCAATAAGTTATCCAGGGTAGTCAGAACAACTTTAACGATTGCGAAATTTGTATGACATTCAAATTCTTTATAAGATAATAACAGCGAAATTACATATAGTGACATTACCATACCAGCTAACACATAATTTAATCAAACGAGATAGAGTAGTATGCAGGGAAGAAGCTGGTGGAGCATAGACCGCAAGAGCCCACCGTACGGGAACAAAAGTCTAGAAAGGCCGGTGGCATTTTTCAATACAAATGGTGTAACATCACTAATTGTAAGCACGATGATTGAAACTCGGTTGAATAAAAGCCATTAGCCGCCATAGCCTACACTTTTTTTTTTTGACCAAGCTACCGTAGGGGAAACCCCTACGGTTGTAATTTTCATTTATATGATAAACATGAGTTTTAACAGAACATACAAAGGGTCAAAACAGAATGACCCAAAGCAAAAAGAAAGGAAACAAAAGAGATCTAGAAAGGTAGACTAGCTATCCAAGCAGTAAGGGGTTGTACAAGAGAACCTAATTCTAAAGAGATGTAGATACAAGTACAACTCCTGCTTAAAACGAGATTTTCCGACGTCCCAATGAAGGGTCTAAGTTGTTAAAGATAAAATCGTTACACTCCTTCCATATGCAACAGGCTGCGGACACAAAAATCTCCAGAAAGCATGGTCCCCTAAAAGCATGAGCACAATCCTCTGCCTTGCACTTCTTTACCGAAGAGTAAGTGAAATTACACGTCTGTTAATAAAAGCTGAATACACTCAGCGTAAGTATGGATGCATCAGATGCACCCTTCAAATTGGCTAACATTTATCTACATGCCTTTCTTTAGATAGAATGTTCAACTTTTAAATTAATACTCCCTCCGATCCATAATAAGTATCGAAAATTTAGTACTAGTCTAGTATAAAGTTTGTACTAAATTACCGACACTTATTTTGGATCGGAGGGAGTATAAAACTTCCGATAGAATCTTATACCACCACAAGGTATAGCCGAGGATTCTGGCTTACGATTACATTCTAGGATAAAATAGACCTAGCTAAGAGCTCAAANGCCGTGCTCCCTCGCCTTCCAGCCTCCTTCTCCTCTTCCTCGCCTTCTTCGTCCTCTGCGGTGGAGCCGTGCTGGAGATGGCGTCTGAGGGAGGAGCTGCAGCGGCTCTCCACGACGGCCACGAAGACGAGTCCTGCCCACCTACCGCGGCCGCCGCGCGACGCGCCCACCGCCTCCTCCTCTCGGCCTCCACCCCCACCCTCCCGCCCGCAACCCACGACCCTCGTGCGTGGACCATGGCGTGGGCAGGGCGGAGCAGGCCGAGCCCGGCCGCTGCCGCCCGATTCGCCGCCGTCCGGCCGCCCCAGCACTTCCCGACCAGCTCCTTGTGCTCCTGCTGAGCTTGCCGACCTCCTGGACCTCCGCGGCGACGACAACCTCCTGGCGACAGCGACAACTTCGCGTCGAGCCTCCGCCGCCGCCCGGATTCGAGGCGCCGCCGCCCGGAATCGACCCTCTCTGCTGCCGCCGCCCGTCGCCAGCGAGGTACGTGCTACTTGCTCTACTGCCGCTGCTTGCTTAGCTGCCGCTGCTTGCTTGCTCTGCTTGCTCTGCTGCCGGCTGCCGCTGCTTGCTTGCTCTGCTTGCTGCTTGCTTCGGCTCCGCTGCTGTGCTTGCTCTGCTTGCTGCTTGCTTCGGCTCCGCTGCTGTGCTTGCTCTGCTTGCTGCTTACTTCTTGTTCATGTTTTGATTGCTACAGAGATGGAAACGAGGACGACATGCCGAGGTACGCCGTTGCCGATTTACCGTCTGCCAGCCCCCATCTGAATGTACTGCAGGTTGTACCTCACGGCAGATCATCCTCAAGGTCAACGGAATATTTCCCTTAATATTGATAAAGCTGTAGCAGCAATCGGCATCTACTACAAAATGGAACAAGTAAACCAATATTGGTGTTTTATAAAAAGGGTTCACAACGGTGATTTTTTTTAGTTGCATACGTTTTGCCAATTCAGTTATCTAAAGATATTCATTGTTAAAAAATAGATATAAGTGATGTGGTTAATATATGTCTACGTTAATTTTAGGTAAGATCTATCCATGTAACGTGGAACTTTTGGTGCAAGAAAGAGTATATTTTTTTATGGTATACGATAAGAATCCAATATCAGGCTTATGCACAAGGCAGCTGAACTGTAGGTCAGTCCTCTACTCTACATTTCACATTTTATTTTGCTAAATGCCATGCATAGTACTCTGCTATGCTTTAGCAGAAGGAATTATTTTACAGGTTTGCTCCGTGTAGTTGTTACTGATCCAGTTGAGACAAGTTAGCCGGTACGTCCTTCCTTCTTCATATGCTTCAAATTCGAGCCCCAACAGAAATTTCCATATTAATTCTAGGATTTCTTCACGCTTGCGGATAGTGATGCCTCCTGTTTAGACCAGTTATTTCAGTACTGATGTTGATCATTTTCTGTTAAACATTGTCTTCGACTACTCAGACAGTAAATATCACACTGTTGTCCCTCTTTATCTGCTGACAAAGAGAGTTGCTTGATTACCAATTTGAATTAGCTAGGTAAGAACTTATTACCTCAAGCATGACGCAGTTTAGATCTTTGCTTATTCTCCGGTGTAAATCATTTTAGCTTTAAGTTATCATCACAAATATTGGTTTAGAAACAGATTGCTTAATGGGTAGGATGTGAGGTCTGTTCTTTCATTTTATCGCTGCCTCTGGTTGATTGCGGTGCTCTTCCCCTCAGGGATTTGTGCCCAGCAACCAAGTGCTGGATTCGTGCTACCAACAATTGTGAAAAGCAACATTTGCTTACGTGCTTTTGCTCAGCAACCAACTGCTGGATTTCTGTCCCCTGCCTATGATGCATAGGCTGAGGCTCCCTTTTTAATAAGAACAGATGCTTTGCTTGAATTAAATCCCTATGAGGAATAATCCAGTACACCCATTCCTGTGTATTTAGCAAGTAATTTTGCTAGAGCATAAGTACCAACCTGTGCTCAGGTGTGCTCATGATGTGGGTGTTGTTTGCCATTCTTGTGGTTCTGCTGCCTGCTTGATCAGTACCTCCTTGTGGTCCTCTCCTTGCTGGTATGCTCTTCCAACTCCAGATGCTTCCCTTCGGCTTCTGGCCTCCCCTCCTTGCTCTTATGCTCCTTGCTTCCTCTATCCCATTCTTGCTCTTACTTTTGCCAAGTATCCAGTGGTGAAAAGTGAATGGATTTCTGGTTTGGAGATGAACTGTGTGCTATGGTTGATGAACTCGATTTGATTTCCTTCCACTGCTTGTGTAATACATTTCTTTTGCATGGCAAGTGGATTTCTGTGACAATCCAGCCAATGAGGGTGTCCTGAGGCTAAAGGTGGTCATTTAAGAGCAGATACTATACTTAGACGCTTAAATAAACTCGATGATGCAAATAGCAATACCTCATATTGCTAGACTGAGAGTAATACTAATCCTAACCCCATCTTTGTATGTGTTTTCTTTTCTTTTTCCTTTTTCTTTCGCTTTGCAGTAAAACAATATTGAATTAATGATCAAGAAGAAGAAAAAATGAATACAACACATTTTAGTTTAGGAAGCAAATGTAATTTTCTTTTTTGTATACTAAGAATGTGGCAACACAACAGAGTCATTAGATTCAGTAATCCTACTCTCTGTACTTGATAACCTAAGCTATAGAATATAACCTATAGACGTGAAGTTCCTCTGCAGTAAAACAACAGGAACAAAAAATGTCGAGTGTGTATGTCTCATTTATTCATAATCAACACCAATTGGAAAAGTATTTGTATTTTCTCCCTGTACATAAAAGTTTGCACTACTAGATATTTGATGTACAAGTATATATTTCACATTCCCTTATATTCGAATTTATATAATTCACACACCAAGTGTGATTGCTTTCTTATTATCTGTATGTTACCAAAATAGCTAACCCATGCTGTGTTGCTTATGCCCTGATCTGTAATGTCATATAGTTAAAACTAACAATGTGTTTATGGAAATTTTCAGTGTTTTGTCTATCTAATGATGTAAACAAGTAGTCTACTGTAAATAAAGCAGTCCATCCATATTGTAAAAATTATCATAATATAGAGGAAATAGAACACACCATACCAATGTATCTTACGAATAAAACAACAAGTAAATGGCACATTGATCTGTTGTCTGTTTGTTTACTTGATTGATAAATAGAATATTCATTTATATAACCTTGCTGCACTGAGGTGTGTCAACTGTTGAATATTAAGTTTTTCATATTGACATTAACTTTAATAGAATGTGTAATGCGAATAGTTTTGGGAGCTACTGAATTTGAGTTTTACTGTAAATTATCTCGAATACATATTAGTAGCAAGTTGTGGGAGTTACTGAATTTGAATTTTACTGTATGATCTACAATACATATTAATGGCGTAGAAACATCGTGATCTATTTTACTCGGAATGATGCAGCCAACTGAGGAATAATTAACCTTGCATTATTGCCAACAAGTTCCACAAATGCTCACCAAGTTCCGTTTCTAAATTTCTAAATTACACATTACTCAAAGCGTGATTTTTGTTTCCTTGCAGATTACTTTAGAACCAATTTTATTAAAAAAAAATATTTACCTCAAGCAAGCCGCAATTTAGATATTTGCTTATTATCCAGTGCAAATCATTTTAACTTCATATATTATCACAAATTTGTCCTACAAATATTGGTTTGGCAATGTTTCCATTTTTTTGAGATACATATTGCTTTAGGCATCCTACTAACATATGTACTTGGGCAGCCAGTGCTATCTTTTTGCTCATAACTGTAAACACTTTTGGGCTTCTTTGTCTGCATATATTGAAGAAAGAGCATTTCGGAGATTTGTGGAGTCTTGCCTAGAAGAGACGATTGTTGTATATGTTGATCTTCTTCTCAATCAGGTTTGCAGAACTCTCCTTGGGGCTATTGAGAATACCTGTGCACTTGAAATTTCTGGGGGATGTTGGGACCATATATATATGATGTATTGAGCATCCCAAAAGGAAGAACTATGCAGTGATTCTTATAGTGATTCTAGAATTAGCTGTTGCTATTGCACTTTGGGTTCAGATAGCGTATTTACTGATTACACTGATTATTTCACACTTCATTTGATCTTATCTCTTGCAATTGCTTGCACCTTTAGAAAAAACTACATAAAAAAAGACACAGTTCAGAGAATGAGGCTGGATGGAGAAGTGTTTGTGGATTTCTTCGGAGAATACACTAATGTGACAGTATGTGTACTCACTGCTGGAAGATTCATACTATTTTGTAACTACAGTTCCTTCAGCCACATTATGTGGCAGTATCAATATTCAAAATCACTTCCTGCAACAGTTGAATATATGTATTTTTCCTGTCCAATACATCACTTTGATAACATTAATTTTCCATTCAAACACTTTTTTGTTTCTTCTATTCTCTGAAATACTGTCCTTGCAACGTGGTCCAGAAAGTTGAGAACAGAGTACGGATTCTGGCATCAACCAGTGTTAATATGCTGTCAATTGCTAGACCTTCCATCGCTACCCCCATATGACGCCAAACCACCGAGCAGGTAGCTAAGCAGTGTGTGAAAAAATAAGATCTTTTATTTTGATAGAAAGGAAATCTTTGTATTATCTTGGACAAGTCGCCTCATTTTGTTCAGATATAGACCATAATGTTTTTTGGATGTCACAGTACATAAGAACACATATGTTTAGCAGCAGAATAGTGGTGGCAACGAGATAAAAGATGGTGGTTCTAACCAGTCCATTAGAAGATGTATTTTTTATCTCATTTTCTTGCAGTTGAAATATCCATGGTATGCAGTGCTACAGATCGAACATGTTGATTGATTACATTTTATAGATTGCTGCTTAGGCTTTCTTTTTCCATGTCAGGTGTGGCTATTGATTCCTCATGCAGTTTTATTGAAATTGGTTTTCGTATGATCTTGGCGAGTTAGAACAATACGAAACTACCAGTATGTGGAACACAAAAAATAGTTACCAGTTTATCGTTCTTCCTTTTAGAGAAAAAATGATTATTCTGTCTTTTATCTATTTGAACAGAAATTCCCATCAAGGGTGCGCACCGAAATTCAACTAGTAATGACTCGACAATAGGTTATTACAGAAGTCGACTGACTGATTGCTCCAATGATAGACAGATGGATCGATGGCACCTGAGATGTGCCAGATGCGGAGGACACCGGCTAGACAGGCGATTTCGTTCCGGCCTGCAGGTGCGAGTGTTCTTCGGCTCGGGGACAGGCGCTTCAAGGCAACACAGCTGGAGTAGCTCACTTGGTCATAATGGCCGGCGGCTTAAGCTCGATGCACTCTATGCTGGCCATGTTTCGTGTCCATGGGTGGGAATCTCTTCTCTATAACGTACTGTATTACGTGAATATTCGCACGTACTACTACTACGTATTTCTTTCCAGTTTTAGTCTGGAGAGTTTATTTTTTTTAACGCGCGAGCTGGGTGCAAGATGCGATCGGACGAATAGGCTTCCCTGCTCCGCTGCAGTTATTACAGTAGTGTGTGTGGCTCTGAACTTTCTGACAAATCTGCTGCATTGCCCTTAACAGAGACGACCGACACACTCCTGCCCGAGCCTGGAGCATACTTGCTTAAAACAGATTAAACATCACACTCTCACGGTGTAGCCAAAACAAGATGAAATGGAGAAATAAAAACATACTACTCCGGAACCAAAATGAGAGATGGGGGCCCACCGGGGTTCTTTTGTCCCGAAAAAAAAAGAGGGTGGTGCTGGATCTCCAGCAAGAAAATTGCCAAGGACGGGATCGGTAGCGAAGCGAGCAGAGTGATCACATGGGCCACACGTGCAAGAGGAAAAGGAGATAGAACGCCTCACAAGAGAAAAGGAGAGAGAGGGGACAGTCATGACCATGAGATGCTTCGCATCTAGGCATACCTGCAGCATTAGTGCACCGTACTCTACCATCAATCCAAGTCATTTCAGCAATTAAAAGTAGTTGTAGACTCCTGATCATGCATATATATGTGTGTAGATAAGTGGGTCCAGAGATGCTAAACTCACTGTCTCGCGGGGCCTGCATGGACTGTTCAGTCTCTCTGTATAGTCGCCCAAGAACAGAACGACCAGGTTAGTAATTTGTCTCTATTAGTTTTCTTCTCTGAAACGGACGCAAAATCTTTGCCTCATTAATGGTACAGTAATTCTGAGCTTATCTCAGTGTGAGTTGCCCACAGACCGCAAAACGCAGCTTGATCTATATTTGGCATTACGGCAAGTCGGCAACGACTGTCCTTTACCATTACAGGCAGTCAGGCATTCATGATCATTGTAGTGGAAATAAGTTCAAACCTGTTTGTCACCTTCAGTAGTGAGTACTCTGTAGTAGTAAGAAGTTGCTAAGAACCATCAGGAAAAGTTGGTTCACAATGACACTCCTTACACTAACTTCCTTGTCGTTGAAAATATGGCAATTTTGCAGAAAACTTTAGTGATGTCGTTGGGTCATAAACTGACGGCCACTGTAGTCAACTCGTTGAGATATTAGGGACACGTACGCCCGATAATACTAGCCAAAATCTTGCCAGCTGTGTGACAGTTGTTATCTCGCGATGAAAAAAAAAACAAGTGTGACAGTTGTGTATAGTTAATGTCTCCTAAGCTCTACACTCCACTGACCTTGGACTTGACGGTGACCCCACAGCTAGTGTGATATAAAAACATGCTAGATCGACCTTATTCCAAACTAATCGGCACATGTACTAGCACACACACAACCTAACATTCCGTTCCGCCGATCCTTAGTGGGAGATAAGTGGGCTGCATGGTTGCATTTGGTAGAAAGACTAATAGCGGTTTTTTTATCGGTGGATTTAGATTATTATAACTGGAATAACCCCGTTAGGGGTATTTTCAGTTAAGTCATTATATGTCGAACATATGAATGGTACTACGAGATTCAATAAAAAAATATTTACGGAAACTAAAATTACCTCTAAAGATTAAGATCTTTACGTGGTTCCTTCGTAAAAAGGTGCTTCTAACTAAGGATAACCTTCTAAAGCACAAATTGACAGGTTGTAAGAAATGTGTTTTTTATGGTTCTGATGAAACTACTGATCATTTTTTTATATCTTGCCAACTTGCTTGCCAAATTTGGAGATTGATTAGGGACACGTACGACCCATAATACATAGCCAAAATCTTGTCATCTGTGTGACAGTTGTTATCTCGCAATGGAAAAAAAAAACAAGTGTGTGACAGTTGTGTATAGCTACCGTCTCCTAAGCTCTACACTCCACTGACCTTGGACTTGACGGTGACCCCACAGCTAGTGTGATATAAAAACATGCTAGATCGATCTTTCTTCCAACCTAATGCTTGGTGAAACGGTATGTGATCGGCTATTAGTTTTTAATCTTCTCCAATGATCGAGACAATGGATCAGCGGACTTCAGCAGTAATTTAGTTCGTGCCCAGATTTCTCCAATGATCGAGACAATGGATCAGCGGACTTCAGCAGTAATTTAGTTCGTGCCCAGATGGAATCCGCGCGAAAAAATATTTCTCCGCTCCTCTCTTCTCTTCTCTCTCGAGAGTCCACCGACAATCTCGTCCAGATCCGGCCTCTCTTGCTGCCGGTGCCCGCGCTGGCTGGTGTAGAGATGGAGTAGGGTGCCGGTCCTGTACAACACTAGAGTAGCTTGTAGTTTATGGTTACTATGTGTCTTATCCCTCGTGGTGTCTGGCGGTATGCCGTCTTTCTCCTCCCCCTTTCTCTCCGGTCGGCTTCCGGCGACTCGCAGTGACGTCGGAGCCACGCCTCTTCTTTTCTGCTTGACATATCCTTGGTGGATCTCTCACGAGGAAGGAGCTGGTCAAGGCCAAATTAATAAAATCGCTTGCCGTACCTGCGGCTTTGCTGATTGCGAGATGAAGCGGCGCTG
The DNA here is from genome assembly GCA_012064385.1 of Puccinellia tenuiflora. Taxonomy (NCBI): domain Eukaryota; kingdom Viridiplantae; phylum Streptophyta; class Magnoliopsida; order Poales; family Poaceae; genus Puccinellia; species Puccinellia tenuiflora. The sequence continues at coordinate 397,852 of QRDG01000026.1, forward strand.
TCTTCCTCTGGCTGTCCGTGGTGGTGGGAGGAGGAAGGTGTGTTGCTGCTCTATTTCAAGATTGGTGAAGTGGCTCTGGAGCTGGTGCGTCCTTCCGTTCAAGCGTGGCGTGGGACGACGGCTGCGATGCATCTTCGGCAGGCTTCCATGGTGGAAGCAGAAGCAGGAGGTGCTCGTCGTCAACTCCAACATCAAGCGCTGTTGCCTCTTCTTTGTGCAAGGTATGGGTTGGCTGCATCTTCCTCCGGCCGTCCGAGGCGGCGAGGGGCGGAAGATTGGCTACTACTCTGCCTTTGTTGCGGGGAGGAGGCTTTCGCTGCATCTTCGAGCACCACACGCGGTGGACATGTTTGCCGCCGCGATCCTTGGCCAAAAAGGTGGCCGCACTTCTACCTCCACATCGGAGGCCTGCTCGATCCGGCGCCGGAGCTCGGCGTCTCGAAGTAGCCAAGTGGTTCGCCCCCGGCTGCAGCGAGATTGCCGGTGTCTGATCGTTCGCAGGCAGGGAGAGACCGAGTGCCTCACTGTGCTCCGATCTCGGCGTTCGCGCGCCTGGAGGTCGCCGGTGTCTGGCGGCGGAGAAGACCTAGGACCTGATTGCATTCCTCTTTTTAGTTCTAGGGTCTGCTTTGTAAAAGTGCAGGGCCTTTCTTCGAATTTTGGGTCTTTCTGGGCAAGAGTTGTAAAAGGCCTATGTAAATTTTGTACCCGCCCCCCTGAGTTATAATATGTAGCACTGGGGTCCTTGGACCCCAAACCTTGTACAAAAAAAAAGATGGAATCCACGCAAAATCAAGTCGCGGCCTTTTTTTGCGGGGGAAATGGAATTGTATTACTCAACAGAAGCATTACAATCCCTAAGGATGATATCCAAGATTTCATCCGGCCCAGAACCGATCCAAACGGTGGTTCTTTAATTAATTCTACCAAAACTAGCTAGAGCATCACTAGCACTATTCTGATTTCTAGGAATTTTAACTATGCTTATAGTATGTGTACACTGCAGTAGAGTTTTAATCTCAGCTATAAGGCTGGTGCCAGTGCACCACCCGTTATAGCCCGGCCACGTCAGCTTTTACCCCCACTCTCGCCCCACTCTCACCCCACTCTCACTCCACGGTGTCAATGCACGGGCTATAGTGCCAGCTCTCACTTCTCTCTCCTCCACATCAGCATTTCCTTTTCAGATTAAGTTATTTCACTCGCTTTTGTTTAGACATTCAAAATAATACAAGAAAAATATTTTATTCAACTAAAAATGTTACCGATTACATTATAAATTAAAAAATTACATATAAATAAAAAAATTACATAAAAAATTGAAAAAATTACATAATCTAGGCATTACTTTTTGCCCACACATGCTCAATCAAATCTTGCTGGAGCTGTGTATACATCGGTGAGTCCCTCATTTCGGTGTCCATCTGAATCCTGGCTGCTAGGCTTGGCGGTGCATTGTTGTGTATCGCCGGGCCGACATTGGAATCAATTGTCTCATAGATGTGGTCCAAATTGGTACCACGCTCATCGTCGATGATCATGTTGTGCAGAATGACACATGCACGCATGATCAACCCAAGAGTACGCTTCGAGTAGGAGCGCCCGGGAACTGCTATAATGTTGAACCTAGACTTGAGCACTCCAAAGGCACACTCGACATCTTTGCGCCAAGCTGATTGAGCTTTTGTGAATAGCCGATGCTCGTCACTTTGTGGAAGAGTAACACCTTTCATGAACACCGGCCAGGAGGGGTAGATGCCGTCGGCAAGGTAGTAACCCCTGTTGTACTCGTGTCCATTCACCGTGAAGTTCACTATGGGTGCTTCTTCCCTAAGCACATCAGTGAACAACGGCGACTGATTGAGTACATTGATGTCGTTGTTGGACCCGGCCACTCCAAAAAAGGCATGCCAGATCCAACGATCATACGACGCAACGGCTTCTAAGATTATGGTAGGGTGTTTGATGTCTCCCCTTGTGAATTGACCGGCATGCGCAACTGGGCAGTTCCTCCACTGCCAATGAATGCAATTGATGCTCCCTAGCATGCCCGGAAAGCCACGCTCCTCGGCTTTCGCTAGGAGACGCTGAGTATCCGCGACATTTGGTCGACGGCAAAACTCATCCCCGTAACAGTGAATGATGCCTTCACAGAATCTCTCTAGACATTCTGCTGAAGTTTGTCTAGCTAGCTTAAGCCACTCATCTATCGTATCTGCAGCGGCTCCATAAGCTAATAAGCGCAAAGCCGCAGTACACTTTTGTAGGGGGGAAAAACCTTTACGGTTGAGAGCATCAACTCTTTGGGTGAAATACGGAGCGTATTCACCCAATCTATCCACAATGCGTAGAAAAATGTGTCGCCTCATCCGATACCTTCGCCGAAAGAAGTTCGGAGGATAAGTACAGTTGTCGGCGAAGTAGTCGTCGTAGAGCCGATCGTGGGCACCCAGACGATCACGCCTGATGTACCCTCGATGGCGTCGCGTCCGGCTTGACTCCGCCTCGAGGTTGAGCATCGCCTCCTCATACTCCGCCTCGAATGCATCGATCATATCACCCTCCATTCCTTCGCTCGAATTGCTGTTGGACGAAGACATGACGTCGAGAGGAGTGGAAATGGAGAGTGGAGGAGATGAAGTGGGGTGTGGACTGAGTGAGGGGGTGGGGGATATTTATTGGGGGTTGGGATGAAATTTGGAATTTTTTGACACTTTTTTCGAATTTTTGGAGGCTGCAACGGATACTTCAACGGCTAGCTGACGTGGACGAATCACAGCTCGCCACGTCAGCTAGCCGTTGCGGCTACCGCCTCCTTCTCGCCCGCCTCCCGTCCCCCTCTCGCCCGCCTCCCGTCCGCCTCCCGCCCCGCCATCGCGTCGCCCGCCTCCCGCCCCACTCCCGCCTCCTCCTCGCCGCCCTCTCGCCGTCAACGCGGGCGACAGTGGGGCGGTAGCGCCCGCTACCGCCGGGCGATGGATCCATCATCCCCCGCTGCCGTCCCGCCTCCCTCTCGCCTCACTCCCGCCCCGCGCAGGGCGGTACCGCCCCGGCTACCGCCCCCACTGGCACCAGCCTAAGATGACCTAGCTGTTACACGCGATAGCAAAACAACGATAAAGTAAAGCAAGATCAAACTAACGGGAACACGAGATTTTAACATGGAAAATCCTTCGAACAAGGAAGAGAAAAAATCACAGGCGTCAACCAGCAATACTTCACTATTTTGGGTGAGGTTACAAACGCGCCGGGATTTACAATATGTGACTTATCCCGTGCGGCGGCTTAAAAGAGGTACTTATAGGCGGTCCTGACCTAACTAGGTCGGAAAGGATGAATCCAACTCCAACTCGGTAACAACTCGGCAAGGATGAATCCAACTCCGCATCGCTCACGCTCTGCTCGTCAGAAGCTGGCGGCCTTATCTGTCTAACCGGATTTGGATCACCATAAGATAACACTAACTCAGAAGAGTCGCGCACAGGGTCTGTAATACACCGTACTATAGTAGCATTATCAGTTTCAACGACAATCGGCTCCACACTCCACTACAATGCCAAAGCAATTCCTTCTATGCATGCGCAGAACTCTGCTTCAAGAGCAGAGCGGCACTGGTTGAGCCATCTTGAAGAAGAGAAGATGATCTGCCCCGTAGAACTTCGCAGAATCATCCCTGCACCCGCTGAACCATCCGCAGACAAATATGAGCCATCCACATCTTCAAGTCGCGGCCTTTTCTCCCTAAACATAAAGATATGCAAAACCATGTGGCTCCACGTGCGTATGGAATATGGATGAACACGTGCACAATAGTGTGAGCGAAACACTGAAACCCCTCCTATAACCTTGTAAAGGTGTAACCCTACATGCATACAAAACGACCGACGCCGGCTGCTATGCAAAGCTCGTGGTTTGTTTGGGAACATATGATTTTCACGTCTCCACCAAGGTAATATTGTTTACAAGAAGTTTTTGGCAAGAAACTATAGGTTAATTGTCTTAGAAACTTATCGGAAAATCTTGCGTTCCAAATACAATTTCGATGCTCGGTTTTTTTGCAGGGTATTGCTACAAGCTAGAACTTCTAGCATTTTCCCCCATCACTCTTATGACACAACATCGCATACCCAACACATTGGATACTCATATCAAGGTTTTCACCCAAAGCTGATGCCTCACCACAATGACCGGATCCGTTGCGCGGACAGATGAAAGTTGAAATGCATAACTAAAACATGGATGAAGAACTTGGGTACGACGTTGTGGCACCATTACACGAAGCCATGGAGGACATGTGTAATGGAGAGAGGCACTGCGCTAAGGGGTCACCAGGATGAATTCTGGATCGATATGAGATGTTTTCATCACTGTGACCTACCACATTGGCCATCAAACCATGGTCTTAGTCTAGCTAGGATGATCGAAGTGTTGGCCGCCACCAATATGGCAGTACCACATGGTTAGCCAGGTGGGAGACCACCATGCCAACCTGAAAGAGCATGGTTGCCCCCATGTGTTGTTTTGGTAATTAATGACAAACTCTATGGACTAATGTGTGCCTTGAGTTATATTTGCAGTGTTGGTCCATAAGGAATGCGTGGACTCCATATGTTGGAGTCAATGCTAAAAGAAGAAGACTATATGTTGATCAAGGCTAAGTGCAAGTTGATCAACATACAAGATTAGGGCATGTTAAGAAGAAGATCATTCGTTGATCAAGATCCTATGTTGTCCATGGTGGATGGCGTCACGTGGTGATCATCATCAAGATAAAGGCCATGTGAAGATATGTCGAAGAGTGTCTCTCCCATCTTGGTGTATGGGGGAGCAATATGCGTGTCTTCACCAAGCGGAGCAAAATCAAGATAGGTGATCCACTTGAGAGTAGATCAAGATCGTCATCATCTAGCTCAAGTGGAATGCGCAAGGCAAAGGTATGATCTTGTTAGGGTTTCTATTTTACCGGTCTCGCAGTGTAGTTGGGAGACCGGGTTTTAGGATAGGTAACCGTACTATCAAGAGGGGCTCTCAAGTGAGCTTTAGCTTATCGGTCGTAGAGAGCTCAAACCTTTGCATCCTTGCCATCATCTTTATTGGTTCCTATTTGGCTCTTATCGTGGTGTGGTATTGGTGCTTGTCATGCTTGTCATGACAAGGCCAAGGTCACCGAAAACGGTTTTCATATGTGTTCCCTATTGAGTTTTCGGTGTCGGAGATTTTGCCGGTCCATCTATGCGGAAGGTTTCACTCTTCCATTTAGTAGCAAAATCTCCCTTGCTTGGTTTCAATATTTTCACTTGTTAGTGGATAGCATTTGTCGTCCTCTTTCCAACAAAAGTGGTTTTGTGTCATTCGGACTTCATTTGCAAAAGATATGGTTTTCCGGTTTCTAATAGAAAGGTTTTACCTCTCATCATTTGGTTTTACCATATGTTGTTGAACAATGATGTTTCTATGTATATTCTTGTAGTGCTCGTTGTGACGATTCCAACGAGTCCAAGTTTACCGAAAACGGAGTTCGTATGTGGAAGATATTGCGTTTTCGGTATCGGAAGTTTTTAGACAGATTATTAAAAACGAAAAAGAAAAAGGGGGGGCTGCCGGCCTCACCTCCGGCCTGGGCCGGCTCCCAGGCCGGCCCGTTCGGGCGCCACCCCGGCCTCACGCCGGCCTGGGCCGGTTCACCGGCCGGTTGCTTCGGATGGACTCCCGGCCTTCATGCCGGCCTGGGCCGGCTCCCAGGCCGGCCCACCCGGGTGGCCGCCGGCCCGCACCAAACTCTTCTTCACCCGTCGGCCTGCCTGCCGGCCTGGGCCGGCTCCCAGGCCGGTCCTTGCGGGTGGAGCTCCGGCCTGCCTGCCGGCCTGGGCCGGCTCCCAGGCCGGGCTGCTTTCCTTTGTTTTTTGGCTGCGCGCAAAATAACCCAACGACTCCATTTTTGGAGCCCCTATTTAAGGGGCTTCTTCCCCAAAAATAAAAGAATCTTTTGCCAACTTCTTGAGCTATTCTTCCTCTCCATTGTTGACCTTCTCAAGCTTGGCTTTCTCTCAATCTCTCCGATAGTTGTTGCTACCTTTTGAGAGAAAAGAGAGAGGAGATTTAGATCCGTGTTTCCACCAATTGATTTCTCCTCTAAGTGAGGAGAACACCTTGGATCTAGATCTTTGGAGTTTCTTTGTGTTCCTCCTTTGTTCTTCCTCCCTAATCCCTCCCAAGCATTAGTTGCTTTGGTTGGATTCGGGTTGGAAGAACTTGACCACTTAGTGTGTTCTTGCCACTGCATTAGTTGCATCGGTTTGAGTTCTCCACGGTGATTCGTGGGAAGTGTAGTTGAGAAGCTTGTTTCTCTTGGGTACTTTGGTTTCCTAGAGCTTGTTCCTCTAGGGCACGTTGGTACCCTAGACGGTTTGATTTCTCGGAGTCTTGGTGGCTTACGGGATTTGTTGGGAGCCTCCAATTGTGGAGTGTGGCTCAACCTTGTTGCTTCGGAGCTTTGGTAGCTACGAAGATATTTCCGGGAGCCATCAATTGAGTTGTGGTGTGTGCCCCGGCCTTGAGCATCAAGTCTTGGCGGCTCGGTGCATTTGGTGAAGACCCTCCAACTTGTGGAGTGAGCTTCACCCTTGTAAAGGTTCTAGTTGTCAACTTCAACGGCAACATAGTGACAAGTGCCTCGCCACATTGGTGGTAAGACACAACGGAGATACGGTGTGCCATATCAAGGCTACTCGGTGTTTCACATTGGTGAACACCGCGCCGCTCCAACGGAGACTAGCTTCCATTGGGAAGTGAACTTCGGGATAAAATCATCGTCTCCAAGTGCCTCGGTATTTCTATCCCGAGCTTCTTACTTATGCTATTTACTTTGTGATAGACATTAAGCTTAAAGTCATATATCTTTCTATCACCTAGTTGATCATATTGCTTAGCATAAGTTGTTGGTGCACATAGGTGAACCTAGCTAGTTTAGGTTTTGGCTTGATAAATTAAACGTTAGTTTTATTCCGCATTTATCCAAGCCTTAACCGTAATAATTTTAAATCGCCTATTCACCCCCCCCCCTCTAGGCGACATCCGTGTCCTTTCAATTGGTATCAGAGCGGGTTCTCTCTTTATAGGGCTTCACGACCTAGAGAGTAAAGATGTCGTCTAGTGGTTTAGTGCACAATGATTCTTTAATATTTGATGGCACTAATTATAATGATTGGAGAAATCGCATGCTAGATTATTTTCGGGACATTGATCCATGTATAGAGCAAATTCTAGATATGGGTTTTTCTCCTCTAGAGGATGAGGAAAATTCTTATCTAGATGATGAAGCTTCTAAAGTGATTTTCAAGTCTTTGAGTAATGCAGTTGCTTTGTCGATCTCTCCTTATCGGAATGGCCATGAGCTATGGACCAAGCTTCAAGACAATTATGGTGTGTCCATGGATAGTGAGAATGATTGTTCTCACTCCACCTCCGGGCGTAATGAGTTCTCAACTTCTTCTACCTCACCTACATGTGGCAAGCCACAAAATAATGCAATGGTGAGTAGGGATAAATTTTGCAATAATGATAGTGAGCTTCTTTTAGATAATATTTCATCTCTATCTCATTGCAATGATTTATCTTTGGACTTAAACACATCTAGAACTATAAATGTTTCACATGCTTGTGTTGATAGTCCTTGCATATCTTCTAAATCATCAAGTAGTGATGATCATAACAATAATGTTGATGATGAAGAAGATGATGCTTACTTTAATAAGAAAGGTTTAATGGTTCTTAATGCTCTTTCAAAGAATGAAAATGCTTGTGAGAACCTACATGAAATTATGAGCACCCTTATTGAACGAGGGCTTACTATTGAAAATTTAGAAGCTCGTGAAAATGAAAGTCTTAGCCGCGAACGTAATTATGCGAATACAATTGCGAATCTTGAGCAAGCTCTTGAAGAAATCCAAACCACCAAGAAATCTCTTGACGATACATTTACTCTAGAGTTATCTAAAGTAAATGAAACCCATGATAGAGCTCTCAAGGTGGCTAATGATTTTAAAATTAAAAATGATGAGCTTGTTGTTGAAATTGTTAGACTTCTTGAGGCTAATGTGAAATTTGAAAAGGATGTCAAGTCCTTGGAAGATTCTCTTGCACATCTCACTAAGTCTCATGATCAACTCCAAGCTCAATTATTAAAAGAGCTTCCTACTTGTTCTCCCATTGCTATTAATGTTGATGCTTGTGCTACTAACTCTATTTCTTGTGAAGCATCCATTTTAAAGGAGAATGTTGAGCTAAGGGCTCAAGTTAAATTGCTAACTAGCAAATATGGTATATTGGAAGAAAGCCATGAGAAGCTCTCGAGCTCTCATGAAGATCTTCTCGTATCTCATGATAAGCTAAAGTTAGCTCATGAGGCTAATACTACCAAGGTAATACCTAGTGAACCTCATGTGGACAATGGCACAACCTCTACTAAAAATGTTACAATGCCATGTGCTAGTCCTTGTAATTCTTCATCTCACACTAGTGGTAAATCATATGTTGAATTACATTTTGTGCCTAGTTGCTCTAACAATGAAGCCTCAACTTCCACTAGTACTTGTGTAGCTACTAACCTTATAGGGAAGACTAAAGAGCACAAGGCACAAGCCACTTCTTTGAAGAAAGATGTGGAGAAGCGTCATAAAGGGAAGGCCACATTTGACAACATGTTGAGTGTGCAAAAATCCCCCAATGACAAGAGTGGACTTGGATTCAACTCCAATATCAAGAACAAGTCCAAGAGTAGCAATAAGAAGGGCCAAGAACAAGTCAATCACTCGGCCAAGATTGTTTGCTTCAAGTGCAAAATTGAAGGGCATCATGTTAGGGATTGCCCAATGAAGAAGAAGCCTCTTAGTGAGAAGCAATTAGGGAAGCGGCCTATTGTTCAATCTCATGCTCAACCTCGGGTTGAACAAGGGCCACCTCCTAAGAAGACTCAAGTCATTGCTCCTCAAGTTAAGGAGCCTATTAAGAAGAAAGAAAAGAGTCGATATTGCTACTTATGCCGTGAGAAAGGTCACTTGGCTTCTTCATGCACTAATGGTACTCTATCCAACCCCATAATTGTAACAGCCCTACTTTTGGTTATGAAAAATACCAATAATTTTTCCACTTTTTGCATATATGTTTGCATCATGGCATCCCTTTTTAATTGCTTGTGTTAACAAACCACCAAATGGGAAAACAATGAAATGAGGGAGGCCAAACTCCCCACATCCTTTATCTCTTGAAATACAAACTGTGGTGTAACCCTTGTCTTGGCAAGTGACCTTGTGGTCCAAAAAGTTCCCCAAGTTTACTCTTTTGCAAAGGAACCAAATGGTTGGCCTCCAATGTGTTTTCAACTTCAACTCCAAAAGTGGTTCCTATCCTCGGTTATTGGTAAGCCATGTCATGATGCTCAAAGGCCCAAGTAAATGTATGTTGAGCTAGTTTACCTAGTGGGGAAACTCCCAGAATTTTTGCATATTTTCTGGAAGTGTTTTGGAGCCCTTGTCAAATTTCAGTTTTTCTGCCATGTTATGTTCATTCGGAATGACCCGGAAATTTCCGGATCTGTTCCGGGCCAGTCGGAATTTTCCGGACCCATCCGGAAAATTCCGGGTGAAGCACAGTGGCGACAGGACGCACTGGCGCCATGCCGCCACCTCCTTCGCGCCCATGCCGCTGCCACCGTGGCTTCACCTGCTCCCCGCTCGACGCCGTGGCCCCCCCTCAAGGACAAGGAGACCACCACGACGCCCTGCTCCTTTTCCCCTGCTCTCCTCGTTCCCCTCTTTCTCTCCCGAGGCCGTGCATCCCATTGCCGCCGTAGCCGAGCACGCCGTCGTCGTCGGAGAGAGTGCGAGTTAGATCGACGACCACCACCAGCGGCGCCGCATCCTCTCCTCCCTCCCAGGCCAAGGAATCGGCCCGGGACCGGCCGGAGCAACGCCGGCGTCTCCGACACCGTCCGCCACCGTCCGAGCCCCGCCGGCTCGATTCGGTTGCCGCCGCTCTTCCCTCGCCTAACCGGTCACGCACGCGAGTCCAGGGTGAGCCCCGCAAGCCCTAGGCCCCTTCCCGTTTTCCCTCTCCCTCTCCTTCTTGCTCGCGTCGAGCGAGTTCCCGCCGCCGCCGTCTTTTTCTTCTCAGAATCGAGTCGTCCGGAATCGCCCGGATTATTCCGGATCGATTCCGGGTCGACCGGATTTTTCCGGACCTTTCCGGACGAATTCCGAAACCCTTACAGAAAGTTTTGGAGGTCACCTCGGATTTGGCTCGGAATGAGCCCGGATTATTCCGGACCATCCGGAATATTCCGGCCCAATCCGGATGAATTCCGAACCAAGCTGAAAACTTGTGAACTTTGTAATTTGACTTCTTTTCGTTAAATCTTGCAAATGGTGTACCATTTTGATCAGTGTTTCAGATGCTACCTAAATATACTAGTACCACCTCATGACAACAACTTGCCCTTGTATATTAATCATGTCATGTTCATGCATATCTTAGCCATTTCTAAAATAATGTAATCTCTATGAACATTTGGACATTAATTTAAATATGAGGTGTTTTCCAAATAATTTCCTTAATTATTTGGCTCCCCATTTAATTGTGCCCTTAAGTTATATAATGGAATCCTTGCATAAATTTTTGACATGTCATCATGTGATTGAGCTTTGCCTCTTGAGTTGTGTGATTTATGTGTTCTTTGCTTTTCTTTTGGGCATCGATAGATTCCGGAGTCGAGGTTACCGATAACTACCCCGACGATCAATACTACGCGCCCGGGCAGCAAGGCAAGAGATAACCTAACCTTCTTGGCATCTAGCATCCTATGCTTTTATCAAATTATTTTATCCACCATAATATTGCATGCGGTTCAAATGTCTTTTGGGTAAATAATAGGGAATCCTATGAATGCATGTTTTCCCCGAGCCAATCACATGTACCCCTACCTATGAACCCTAGTGTTGATGTGTTGGCCGGATACAATTATAATTGTTGGTTATATGCTTAGCCATGCTTAGACATGCTTAGTTGAAATGCTAGAAATGCCCGTTATTGAATTCCATATTTATTGATGATGATGGAATGATTCGGGCATGGTGGATGAATGTAAGGCTTAATTAAATTGCTAAAGGCTTGGATGAGTTGCCCTCGGGGAGGGTGGTTTGCCTCATTCTTGCCGCCCAGGCTGAGAGTGCTTTTAGCTAGAACCAAGAAAATGAGCGTGCTTCCGGAGGTGGGGGCATATGGAACCCCCTTTGACCGAATAAGTTGTGAGGGGCTTGTCAAGGGTCCTCTAGTTCGAGTTTTCCATTTGCGCGTGAGGTGTGTGGGTGGAAAAAGGAACGAGGATGGTGGTGTTTAGGAATGTGGCCGCGGGGCAGGGCGCTGAGAGCGCTGATCCTGTCCTTCCGCACACTGATGGTCCTTGAGTAAGCCTCATGCAATGTAAAGGTCTAACCGCGCCCGTTCGCCGGCCTTCCCCGGAAGAGGGCCACCTAGGTGAGCCGGACGGTTACCGATGGGTAAATTAGTACACCCCTGCAGGGTTTAATCTTTTCGAAAAGCCGTGTCCACGGTTATGGACAAATTCTTGGGAAAGGCGGATTAGCTCATAGATAATGTTAACCTAATTGATATGGCAGCTAGAGGTTGCATAATAAACTTGTGATAAAGGTTCATTTCCTCGAGGGTGAGTCGAGGGAGTGCCTTTGTGTGAGATGAGTGGTGATGGTTATAAGTAGGTTCAGCGAGAACCGAAGATGATAATGATACTCTCTTACCCCTTTGTAAAATACTCTGATTAGACGAATGCCATGGGTCAATTATATTCTTGTTTATGAAACTTAGCTTTATGCAAAAGAAATACATATAAAGCTTTAGAGCCTCCGTCAGTCATTGGGCCTATATCGCCCTACTAAACTTGCGAGTACGTCGTACTCAGTCTCTCTTTGCTGCCTTTATGTATTTGTATTTCAGAGGAGGACGACGCCGAGCAACTAGGTGGGTTCTTCGTTGACGTCGACTACTAGTCTGGGGTTCCCAGGTGGCAGCTTGGGACCGTGGAACAAGCTGGCTTGGGTGATGTTTATCTGTAGGCCTCTTAGGCCATAATTTGCTTCTTGTTGTATTAGACAACGCTACTTCGCTTCCGCTTGTTGAATTGTAGGATCTGTGATCCTTTTGCCTTGTAATATTTGTATTCTTCTCATTATATGAGTTGCTATATGTTTTGTGTCGTAGAGTCATGCTTTGTGCCAGTTCTGTTCCACAAGTCTCGATCTTTGTTTTATACATTGATGGTTGTGTAGAATACATAGCCTCTCTGTATAATTCCGGGGTCGGGGCGCTACAATAATAGTTGATGATGTTTATTCTCTTAGGAAGGATAGGGTTGGCAATGTGTTTGCCAAATATGTGGGGACTCAAAGTGGTGTCAAGAAAAGAACCATTTGGGTTGCCAAGCCTATTGTGACTAACCTTTTAGGACCCAACTTGGTTGGGGACCAACAAGCTCAAACTTGATCAATAGGTTGTGATGGAGGACATTGGAGACTTGGCTATCATTGAAGAATTAAGGGATCTTCTTGATTATTATTTCCACAAGTCAAGTCATTTGGATTATATTATCATATCTCATATCCAATGCTCCTTCTTGCGGTAACTTATATTTAAATTATATACATTGAAAGTTGCTTGCTCCCTAGCATGTGTTAGTTTTGTTCCTAGCATGTGCTTGTATATGTTGTGCTTATTACTTACCTTGAGTAATCAAGTTTGTGTATGTTAATGTGCGCTCCATATATGTGTAAACTTTGTGTTGAGTCCTTATTGGATCTTGTGTTGATTTCAATGGGCTCTTTTGAGAAATTAATGGACTATCCCATTTTGGGGGAGTGATATGCTTTGTGCACTTCACTAACCTAAAAATGTGTGTATATGAGTAACACCACCGAGTATTGATATATCAAGATTATCTAGTAACTATGTGGTGTGTCATGCTCATGAGAAATTCAAATTCTATAACATCCATTAATTATCTCTAGTTGATTTTATTTGCCTCTTGCTTCGATAAAAAGAATTATCACATTATGGGGGAGTAATAAGCTATGTGCATATTAAAATCCTATAAAATGTGAACATTTGAGGTTTTGCCACTTAGATTTGATATTGTCAATTATCTTATTTCTATGTGGCATATTAGCTCGAACAAGTTCCAATTTGCTCTCTAGCTATCTTTTGGGTCTTGTTCGTGTGTGTTTGCTTGGTGTGGTTTTTCTCTAATGTGCATCTCCATACATTAGTTGAGAAACCATTTGTTCCATATTATTCTAACCATGGCCTTGCCGGTTGGTTTGAATAGTTGGAACTACCAACAAACCTTATTAAAACATGGTGTTTTATTTCTTATCTCTTGCCATATGTTTTATCTTGTGAGGATATCCTTGAATACATCTTATCATCGGGAAAATAATTTCAAATGGTCACTGTCCTTGGACAATCCATATTTATGTTTGTGATAGAATATTTTTGATTATCCTTACATTGGCATTGTCTTTCATGTGTCCCATATCGTGCCAAAATATTTATTTTGACTCCCTTTGCCTTCCTTGCCTCTTGCATGGATCCTAATTTTCAAATTGGTAGTGTTTAGTGTTGTAAATAAAATATGAAGAGTAATGATCCCTTGTGCATGCATTTTGTATTCAAATGCAAATATCAAAATAATGCATGAATCTTGGGGGAGCATTTCTTTTTACTTAGAACACTATCCTATCTATCACTATTTGATCCTTTCAATTGGCATTTGATTTCTATCGTATGTGTTTATGGAAGACAAATCTTTTTCCCTTGATGCTTTGTGCCATCATGAAAAGTATAGAGGGTGCCTGGTTTATTTAGTGTAACCTCGCTCTCTTTTGGGAGTCTTGCCTTCTCATCTCTTGTTTTATGTTTATCCTATAGAATGAGAAAACCCTTTGAGCATATCTTTTTCTTTCATCTTATATGCTCATTGGCCTTGCCTAGGTACCTTCAATTGGTATTAATTGGAATTTAATATCTCCTCCATAGATATTTGTTTCAATTGATATTTATTGTGAGAATTTTGATACCTTACTACTTTATTTTACTTTACTTGATTCCGGTCAAGTATTATCCTCTTCTTGGTATCTTGTCTCCTAGTTGGTATCTTATTTTTCAATTGGTGTCTTATCTCTCATGTGTTGTTTGATTTGATTCCTATTGATATCACACTTCATGTGTTGAAGTGTTTTGGAATCATTCACATGTTGATTTGTTTCTGTCCTCAATCATATGTTGATTTGGATTTTGATATAATTTGGACAACCTTGTTGTGTCACACTTTGGTGTGCTCTCTTCTTGGTTTACTTAGTGTTTTGTCCAAATTGTATCTCTTTCGGTTCTTGTAAGTCCATGCATGCATATTTACTAGTATACTTATTTTATGGCATGCTAGTCTTTCTTGATCCAATATATAGGGGATACTCCTCCAAATCCTAAATCGGCTAAGATGTGCATGAAATTCAATTTCATATCTATATGCACATATTTATGAGGAGTGTTTCCTATGTATTGTAGTATATCTAACTACTATGGAACCCAATGAGTTTGGGAACCATGTTGTACTTGAATTTTGTTTTAGGTACAATGGAGATGCATTGGATGCTTGCCTCAGTTATAAGGAAGGTGTTCTCACCATGTGATTATCGGAGTCAAGCTTTGATGATAAACAAAAATTCTCATCTTCATCATCACCAATGCTATTTCGGTAACAAGTATCTATCCCATGCATATTTTTCTTGTATTCAACCTTGTGTAGGTTGCCCCTTGGCATGAAAACTTTAAATGTACAATTGTTGTGGCTTTGGCTCTTTCCTTCACTTGGTATATCTTTGTGATATTTGTGATGGAAGTGCAAAAATCTTTTTCTTCAATTGGTATTATTTTTTGTGATGCTTGTTGCCTATCTCAAAGCATCTTCACTATCTCTGGTTCCCTTAGTGATATGTGTGATGTCTTTGATATTTTTGAAGTTCATATATACAATCAGATAAATTTGAGCTATGTGCTATGCTTTTATGCAATAATCTCTTTTTGTATATTCATGACTTCCTTTTGGTTACCATAGTCTTCTTTCTTCGACCATTTTATATGTGCAAGTTTCTTTGTCGATGAATATCATTGTCTACTTAGAAACCTATACATATGAGAGAGGTCACCTTTTATTTAGTATCCTACTTTCCTTCAAGCCACCTTGTCTTTTATCTATAATTCTTTGGTGGCTCCAAGTGTGTCTTGTGAGTGCTTCTCTTATTTCTATTCGCACCTTTGCACACTCACATTCCATTGAAGATCCTTTTTTTGCTCATCACGGTGAGTATGTTAATTTTGTTGCCTAAATGCTTTCACTAGCTCTTGGATTTTTCAATTGGCTTTAGTTTCCAATTAGTATCCTTGAGCTTGTGAACATATTTTTTTTAAAAAAATCTTCCTTGTAAGTTGTGTGTGTCAATACTTGATATATAACTTATCTTCCATTTGGTTAAGACTATGTGTCTTATCAAACTAATTGTCTTGTCACACACACATATTCTTGGTTGGGCCTTTCTAGATAATTTCTTTTAAATTTGTATCTCCTTATGGCCCAATCACATCTTTGGTGCAAGTGTTTTGTTTTGCTTTAAAAAATTTACATCCTTGCACTTGGTGAGTGTTCTAGATGATTTTGGGGGAGTGAGGATTCCATATTTGTGCACTCCTCAATAGTGCGTGAACATTGGGGAGCTTCTCTATTTTTATTTAGAACTCTCGGTTAGGATCCTCTCGATTGCTCTTCTTCTTGGTGGAGATGTTTAGAATGATTTCATCTTTTTGCAATCTTTGGATCCTCAATATAGTTTGATTTCCTCTATTATTCGTCAATAGGATATGTGCATTTAATTTCACTCATATTATATTGGCCTTCTAATTTTTTGTCTTCCCATTTCGGCAATCGATGCCAATGGGGGAGAAGTTTTAGAGGGTTTAAGGGATTCGGTTTTATGCTTTCGTTTTGGTTCCTAAGCATTTGCCTCTCATGCTCATGCATCCTTGTCTTGCAAGGGTGCTTAATTCATTATATAAACCCTCTCAAAAGGGATTGTCATCAATTACCAAAATGGGGGAGATTGAAAGAGCATGGTTGCCCCCATGTGTTGTTTTGGTAATTAATGACAATCTCTATGGACTAATGTGTGCCTTGAGTTATATTTGCAGTGTTGGTCCATAAGGAATGCGTGGACTCCATATGTTGGAGTCAATGCTAAAAGAAGAAGACTATATGTTGATCAAGGCTAAGTGCAAGTTGATCAACATACAAGATTAGGGCATGTTAAGAAGAAGATCATTCGTTGATCAAGATCCTATGTTGTCCATGGTGGATGGCGTCACGTGGTGATCATCATCAAGATAAAGGCCATGTGAAGATATGTCGAAGAGTGTCTCTCCCATCTTGGTGTATGGGGGAGCAATATGCGTGTCTTCACCAAGCGGAGCAAAATCAAGATAGGTGATCCACTTGAGAGTAGATCAAGATCGTCATCATCTAGCTCAAGTGGAATGCGCAAGGCAAAGGTATGATCTTGTTAGGGTTTCTATTTTACCGGTCTCGCAGTGTAGTTGGGAGACCGGGTTTTAGGATAGGTAACCGTACTATCAAGAGGGGCTCTCAAGTGAGCTTTAGCGTATCGGTCGTAGAGAGCTCAAACCTTTGCATCCTTGCCATCATCTTTATTGGTTCCTATTGGCTCTTATCGTGGTGTGGTATTGGTGCTTGTCATGCTTGTCATGACAAGGCCAAGGTCACCGAAAACGGTTTTCATATGTGTTCCCTATTGAGTTTTCGGTGTCGGAGATTTTGCCGGTCCATCTATGCGGAAGGTTTCACTCTTCCATTTAGTAGCAAATCTCCCTTGCTTGGTTTCAATATTTTCACTTGTTAGTGGATAGCATTTGTCGTCCTCTTTCCAACAAAAGTGGTTTTGTGTCATTCGGACTTCATTTGCAAAAGATATGGTTTTCCGGTTTCTAATAGAAAGGTTTTACCTCTCATCATTTGGTTTTACCATATGTTGTTGAACAATGATGTTTCTATGTATATTCTTGTAGTGCTCGTTGTGACGATTCCAACGAGTCCAAGTTTACTGAAAACGGAGTTCGTATGTGGAAGATATTGCGTTTTCGGTATCGGAAGTTTTTAGACAGATTATTAAAAACGAAAAAGAAAAAGGGGGGGGGCTGCCGGCCTCACCTCCGGCCTGGGCCGGCTCCCAGGCCGGCCCGTTCGGGCGCCACCCCGGCCTCACGCCGGCCTGGGCCGGTTCACCGGCCGGTTGCTTCGGATGGACTCCCGGCCTTCATGCCGGCCTGGGCCGGCTCCCAGGCCGGCCCACCCGGGTGGCCACCGGCCCGCACCAAACTCTTCTTCACCCGTCGGCCTGCCTGCCGGCCTGGGCCGGCTCCCAGGCCGGTCCTTGCGGGTGGAGCTCCGGCCTGCCTGCCGGCCTGGGCCGGCTCCCAGGCCGGGCTGCTTTCCTTTGTTTTTTGGCTGCGCGCAAAATAACCCAACGGCTCCATTTTTGGAGCCCCTATTTAAGGGGCTTCTTCCCCAAAAATAAAAGAACCTTTTGCCAACTTCTTGAGCTATTCTTCCTCTCCATTGTTGACCTTCTCAAGCTTGGCTTTCTCTCAATCTCTCCGATAGTTGTTGCTACCTTTTGAGAGAAAAGAGAGAGGAGATTTAGATCCGTGTTTCCACCAATTGATTTCTCCTCTAAGTGAGGAGAACACCTTGGATCTAGATCTTTGGAGTTTCTTTGTGTTCCTCCTTTGTTCTTCCTCCCTAATCCCTCCCAAGCATTAGTTGCTTTGGTTAGATTCGGGTTGGAAGAACTTGACCACTTAGTGTGTTCTTGCCACTGCATTAGTTGCATCGGTTTGAGTTCTCCACGGTGATTCGTGGGAAGTGTAGTTGAGAAGCTTGTTTCTCTTGGGTACTTTGGTTCCCTAGAGCTTGTTCCTCTAGGGCACGTTGGTACCCTAGACGGTTTGATTTCTCGGAGTCTTGGTAGCTTACGGGATTTGTTGGGAGCCTCCAATTGTGGAGTGTGGCTCAACCTTGTTGCTTCGGAGCTTTGGTAGCTACGAAGATATTTCCGGGAGCCATCAATTGAGTTGTGGTGTGTGCCCCAGCCTTGAGCATCAAGTCTTGGCGGCTCGGTGCATTTGGTGAAGACCCTCCAACTTGTGGAGTGAGCTTCACCCTTATAAAGGTTCTAGTTGTCAACTTCAACGGCAACATAGTGACAAGTGCCTCGCCACATTGGTGGTAAGACATAACGGAGATACGGTGTGCCATATCAAGGCTACTCGGTGTTTCACATTGGTGAACACCGCGCCGCTCCAACGGAGACTAGCTTCCATTGGGAAGTGAACTTCGGGATAAAATCATCGTCTCCAAGTGCCTCGGTATTTCTATCCCGAGCTTCTTACTTATGCTATTTACTTTGTGATAGACATTAAGCTTAAAGTCATATATCTTTCTATCACCTAGTTGATCATATTGCTTAGCATAAGTTATTGGTGCACATAGGTGAACCTAGCTAGTTTAGGTTTTGGCTTGATAAATTAAACGTTAGTTTTATTCCGCATTTATCCAAGCCTTAACCGTAATAATTTTAAATCGCCTATTCACCCCCCCCCCCCCCCCTCTAGGCGACATCCGTGTCCTATCAATTGGTATCAGAGCGGGTTCTCTCTTTATAGGGCTTCACGGCCTAGAGAGTAAAGATGTCGTCTAGTGGTTTAGTGCACAATGATTCTTTAATATTTGATGGCACTAATTATAATGATTGGAGAAATCGCATGCTAGATTATTTTCGGGACATTGATCCATGTATAGAGCAAATTCTAGATATGGGTTTTTCTCCTCTAGAGGATGAGGAAAATTCTTATCTAGATGATGAAGCTTCTAAAGTGATTTTCAAGTCTTTGAGTAATGCAGTTGCTTTGTCGATCTCTCCTTATCGGAATGGCCATGAGCTATGGACCAAGCTTCAAGACAATTATGGTGTGTCCATGGATAGTGACAATTAGCATAAGTTGTTGGTGCACATAGGTGAACCTAGCTAGTTTAAGTTTTGGCTTGATAAATTAAACGTTAGTTTTATTCCGCATTTATCCAAGACTTAACCGTAATAATTTTAAATCGCCTATTCACCCCCCCTCTAGGCGACATCCGTGTCCTTTCACAACCTAAGGAAGACGAAGATCCAAGACAAACCTAGAGAAAAACCGACGCATAAGTGGCTGGGCCACGAGGTTCATAGATCTTGCGGTTGTTGACTAACGCTTCTGCGTCATAGGTAAGAAAAATTGTTGTGCCCATACCATTATAGATCCGAACACTTTTTGATTATCAAAATATAAAATTTTAATAGTACATATCTATCGTTTTCCGAGATTAAGCACCTTGAACAGGCCTTGCTAGGTTTATAACCTTCCTTTTCAGATTGTTGGACGCGGCACAAGGGAACATAATTAATGGGAAAAAACAAGGAAATTTCGTTCTTGGTCCCAAGAAAGACTTTGCAAAGAACAATTATACGTTGAATAATTAGCCATTGGGGAGCATGTTCTGCTTTCGTATTCACCTTGATTCGTTGTTTTTGGAAGCTCTTGCTTTTTTCTCTATTGTCGACGTTTCCTCTTTTTACATATTCTTTTCTGTTGCCTTGTGCAATACCGTTTTCTGTTCCTGCCAAACGATGTGAACACCGATACTGTTCCTCGGTCCTCGTAATGGCTAATGCATCAAGTATCATTTTTTGTCGCATAAACATCGCCACATTGGCGAATATGCACACATATCCCTGCATTATTATCTGTGGCAAATCATAGACTGTGCCACTGTGTCCGGTTCAGTGTTATTAGGTCCTAGGTGCTCACCTTCGTCGCTGCTTGTAAAGCTCAGTATTGTGTTTGTGTCACTGACTCGTTTAAACTTTAGTCTCGCAACAAATTGTACTGCTCTTATCAGTCAACAGGACTCATCAGGAATCACACTACGGTCAGTACTATGTTTTTTTTTCCTTTTTCGAGATTTAAGGGAAATCCTATGAATTTTGTTTTTTGAGCGAAAGAGAACTAGAGAAGTCATCATTGATTGTGTTGCGTTCGTATCGTGTTGGACCATCTTCAACCCATGAGGTTAGAAAAGGGCTTCTCAAAGCTAGGAGCAACTGGGATCCAAGCCCAGTTCTCAGCCTAGGTCATCAAAGGTTAGGCCCATGAGACTCAAACTGTAGGCCCGTAGGGCCCTGTATAATGTCCGTACAACAGTTTCAGTCGCACCTTATCCCGGGCGAGTGAGCGCTCGGAGGGACAGGCCGCCGCCGCCGTCCAGCGAAACAAAAATGGACCTCTGCCTGCGGCTGCGCGCTCTCGCCCATTGCCGCGCCGCCCTCGCCGGGTTTCCCGCGGCCGCGCGAGGCAGCGGACGTTGCCAGCGGCGCCGCGTTGCTACCTCTTCCGCCTTCTGCTCCCGTGCGTGACGAACCCGTCTCCTACTCTTGCGGCCGGCCGCTTTCTAACGCTTCCACGGTTGCTCCCGCAGTCGCAGTTGCTTCCAGCAGCAACGGAGCCGCGGCTGGACCCGTGGGGAGCGGCGTGGAGGTTGCGCGCGCCAAGAGGATGCTCCATGTGGTGCTGGTTTCCCCTATGGTAATTGTCCCGTTTGCCCGCTGTATGTATTTGTTGTTGATACTGGCTCTGAACCGAAGTTATAGGCATTGCTACTTGACTAGTCCCTATATTAATTTATATTTCTGCTACTCGAAAAGTTCAAATTGACAGACGTGTGCCTTTTTCTTTGTTCTGGCGAATTAGTAAATTGGCTTGTTCTATTGAATTGGTAATCCATGTCTGCACAAGTGAACTGATGAGCAATTTATGGGTTGTCTATACATATGTTGCGTGATTTTTCTGAGCATTTTGATCAACATCTAACCATCTTGATCACCAAGTCACTCCACACATAAAGTAGAAACCTAAAATTGCACTAACATTTCACTAAATTTGCACACCTTGAAATAGTGCAATTTGTAAGGCTTAGTAGTGTGCAATTTAAGTTGACTGAGATCTACTTAAGGCAACTGAGAATTAGCAAAAGTGGTAATTTATAGTTTATATTTATGATTTCTACATGTATTGATCTTTCTTCTTCTCTGAGATTGCCTGCATTACTCTCAGCACACCATGTTAAGAGTGAGTTAAAATTCTGTAAGATTTTGGGGGTAGCTAGTTGTCGCTAAACTGTAAATTTGCCTCATAGATCCCGGGAAATACAGGATCAATTGCAAGGACATGTGCAGCAGCGGCAGTTGGCCTGCATCTTGTCGGGGTAAGGTTAGTGCTCATTGTTTTGTTCTTATAATTATAGAACATACAGTGTTGTCATTGTGTTCTTTTAATTATTTGCATCTTTTCGGTGTAAGGTTAGTGCTATTGTATTATTTGAACTGAGTAATTTTTTTGTATATCCAGCCATTAGGTTATAATATAGATGACACAAAATTGAAGCGTGCTGGATTGGATTATTGGCCGTATCCTACAATTGGACGTATTCCATTTATAGTTACTCTATAATTTGTAACGCAGTGAAACCCAAATCTTTTAACGTACACGTCTGGTTGTCTGTCCGACCTATCTTTTGAAGGGCAGCAAGTATGAACCTTAACTATTTCTACAAAGTTATGTTGTTGTCAAGGTTCATGACTCCTGGGATGAGTTCGAGATTATTTCATGCAGCAGGTACTGCAGTTTTATCCTAGTACATCAATATAAGTTCTGAATAAATGTGAAGTTTTAACTAGTGTTTTTCTTTACACCAGGAAGGAGAAAAAAGGTTGTTGGCATTTACAAAAAGGGGCACAAACATCCATTCGGTGAGTACCATATTAAAAAGACTTACTTGAAGTAAATTATTTTAATTTAGATGTGTGTCTTATCATATCATTCAGAACACTGGGTCAATAGTATCTGTTTCAATGGCCTAGGATTGTTTCTCATGCATACCAAGGCAGTTATTATATATTATCCTCGTCATATACATGTGTCAAGAATCAGCCCAGTGGATGTTTATGTTGCTATGATAACCATCTTCACGCTTTCATTATAATAAATGGGTCAGAGACTGTTTTAAAACTTTTATCCCTAAATATTTTTCATTGGGCATTTGCATTGGTCGTGTCCAAAGGCCGATTCTAAAAATTCATGTTGAATGGTAGTTCTATGGTTAAGAATCGCTTGACTAGTCAAGACTAGTCTACTAGTCGCTACTTAGGTGTCTACTCGGCTTTTCGACTCAACTCCTGGAGGTAGTCGATTGGCTGCTCGACTAGTCATCGTCTATTTCGTCTTTATATTATATTAGCATACAATGAACGGTTTTTTATTAACTAGAGTCTCTTGACTATACATACACCATATGAAAATGAGCGGCTCAGATTTATTAGAAGGAGAGGTGGAGACGAACACAAGCAATCCACAAAATCCTTTGCTGACATGATACAAATTTACGATTGAATTGCCCGCATGCATGCACGGAAATTTAGTCGCTATGGTCGCCTATGCGTGCCGGTTAGTGGTTCCTGAAACACGGATGCAAAAACCCAAGGTTTCCTCCCTAAGGTTTGCCCACCGAGGGTGAGTTTGAGAGGAGTTGTGAAGTCAAGATTAGTTTGTACATCTATGATTTGGATGATAGCAAAAACTTGTTTCAAACCACTTGCGGCATGCCATTGCACAAACAAATAAAAAATTCATTAGATGCAACATTCAGGAGTACAGAGGAAGAGTATACAAGATTTAGATATTTCAGTTAGTTGTTGGTTGAATATTTTTCTCAAAAACCTTATCGATGGAAATGTG
>QRDG01000027.1:0-28043 GCA_012064385.1 Puccinellia tenuiflora
TCTCGGGCCCAAACACAGCCGGACTAAAGCTCCGGACGGAAGGCCTTTTTTCTACTAGTGATGAGAATAAGATAGAAGTTACCATATTATCACAGTGAAAAATATGATAAGATTTCTTAGAAGAATAAAAGTCATTTCACAAGATCACAATAAAGGAGATTAAAATAAAATACCAAATATAAGCAATCGGCAGCCGTGATTTGTACGTACCCAAACAAGGTCGTGTTTGTCTCTGCTATTCCTCTGATCGATGTGCTAAGAACCTCGGTCATAAGAGGCTACAGCATTTGTTTTGAAAAGGGGAACACCGGTATTCATGACGGAAATTCACAATAGCACCCGAGCTCACATGCTCCTGTTTTTTCGACAAAATAAAAAAATAGTAAAACATTATGAAAAATTCTGAACAAAATTGGAGGCACACACATATGAGTTGTTCACACTCGTGAATTTTTTCGAAATGAAAAGACATTTCCTGCGCTCTGTGCAAAAAAGACAAATCAATGTTTTCAAATACGTGTTTTTAGATCTATTTTGACCACTCATTTTGTCTTTTTTGTACAGAGCACAGGAAATTTCTTTTCATTCCGAAATTTTGCACGAATGTGAAAATGCATATGTGTGTGCCTCCAATTTTTTTCTGAATTTTTCATAATGTTTTACTATTTTTTTATTTTCGTTGAAAATAAGAGGAGCATGTGAGCTCGGGTGCAAAAACGCCTCTCCCTATTCATGAAGCCTTTCTTCAATTGTGATTGTTAGTATCTTTTTGTTAAACTTGGAACATTCGGCTGTGCATTTGAGCCTCTTTTCAGACTCTTTCATTTTGGGGGACACTATGTAGTTTGTCTGACATTTTTTTCCGTATTTGGATTTGTGTTCCGAGATTCAGTCATCCTGCATGCATCTCTACCAGCTACGACAACCAACATAGCAATTAGTGATTGTGACTAGCTAGCTGTTTAGGTTAATGAGTGCCCAAATGTCTCGTCTGGAGATGCTAACTGATAGCAACAAGAACGGGTACAAGTCAGCGGATGTAGGCATCAGCAAAGTCAGAACAATGCAATCTGTTATCTTACTCTCCTGGCTCGTGCATCTCGTGCATTTTAGCTTCTAACTGTTGCGTACAAGTTAAACTAAGTGGATGCGTGCATCACATGATGTAAAGAGATCTAGATCTTCCAGTAGTATTATCAACATTGTTTGGAACTCAGAGTCTAACAACATTGTTTGGATGGTTGCTTGGCAGAGTACACTTTTCTTCTATCGATGTGCTGGCTTGTGCGTGGGCGATGCATCCATCTCCGATTCGGTTCTTTTGTCCGATGGACTGTTGAAAGCGATTAATGTAATTTTCTTGGGTACTAGGATTGAGCAAGTCAAATGCTCTAACAGTGTCTTAGTTTTTGCCCATGAGTTCTTAGATTCTAGTGCTCAGAGAGAATCAACTTAGGGTTGTATTATAAGGAGGAGGTGGTTGTGATGAGGTTTGGCTCTCACTCAGACGGAATGCTTTTTGGTGTGAGGGATGTTCCCGTCCATAGCTATTTCCTTGTAATGACTTTGTAAATCTTGAATCTTTGTCTTATCTATGAGTGTGTGCATGTGGTGGTAGTGCATGTGGATGTGTGTGCAGTGGTGGAGCCTAAACTCCGGGCCAACTTTATATTAAGTGTTGTAATTAATTAGTCTAAATTCTAAGTCAAATCAACATTTTTTGCTAATGCACAGGTGAAAAAATATTCCACACCCAGGGCCATGGTCCGGATTACCCGGGGTGTAGCTCTGCCCCTTTGTGTGTATACACTACGCTTGACATTTCTCAAAAAAAAAAAAAGATTCAGGTGCTGAAAACATGAATATATAAATGTCATGGTACGTTTTTTGGGGAAACTCTTATATAAATCCATGTATAAATGCGTTTCTTCGAGATTTTGTACACTTGCATGGCAGCGATGTCCTGCCGACATGTGACGCGGTCACTAATATGGACAATAAGTATCACCAATAAGTGAAGTAAATTGCTTATTGGTGATACTGACACATATGTGTCCCTCACATGCTTTTGATGTCCCGCTAGCATGTGGGGCTAGACATATTATGCAAGAACAAATTTCAGTACCATGGCCACAAAGAAAGAGGGGAAAAACCTTCATGGATGCGTCAAATTAATCAGAGTACATACAACGGCTTAATAACATTTGGTTTCTGATCACAACAACAGAATGAAGGTAAGAAAATAATACACCATCAAAGAACGACGAGAGAGTTTAGAATCACGCAAATAAATAAGACGAAAAAAAATCTTTCGACACACCCCGCCTTCGACGCGCCCTCATGATAATGTCGGTACCATGTTTTGTTGGCAGTACCATGTTGAAATCAAGCATCACACATGGATGACTCTCACTAGATTCTCTTTATTTCTTGAGGAGAACAATACAAAGTGAGGAGAGGAACTGAAGCTTCTACATCACTCTGCTTTGTTCCCTTTTACATATCCACATAGGACATTACATCTTAGTACTTCTACTATTCTATATTTACAATGAAGTAACTATCTACAACATACCCTTTTCCTCCGCCTACCGGGTATGGTGTGGGACTTGGCATGATGGGAGAACACACACTACCTTTATGATTCTACTCCTATGTTCTATCCAGGTGACTATTTCTTCACTTTTCTTTGGAACATTTCGAACAAAACTGTAAGTTATGATTTGTGTCGAATAGTGTATACACAACAATTAGATTTGGGTTACGCGTTATGTGTAGTGTTGGAGTCGAATATTGCAATCTGGGTTTTCAATATAAAGACACCTTGGGTAACCAAACTAGAATAGACGAAATCTAGGTTAGACATAATAAGATCCTATTGAAGGACGGCCAGTGTGGCGTTCTAAGATCTGATGTATCTGTATACCAAGACGTCTTGTCGTCGACAGTATTATGATTAGTATATGGGATGAGCGTCCGTTAAGCATGTCCACAGATGTAGCCGCCGTTGATCAAATACCGTCTCTTTTTCTACTTTCTGCAATGATCTAATCGTCGTGCATTTGCATGCACTCTATGTTTTATCATGCACAGTCATGAGTGTATATCCCGTACCTACGATCCCCAAATCATTAAGTTGCGCGCGAATAATCCATTTGATCCAAGCTGACACAACATTAAAAAAAAAAGCAATAATGGACCCGAAAGAGTTGACGTTGCTATATGCTTCTAGTTGCACACTAGCTAGGTCTGACCTTGCTTTGCGAGAGAAGGCAGCTGACTTATCATGGTTGGTCGTACACCTGCGTGTACGGTGAGGGGTTGGACTTTTTCTGGATACACGACGTGCACGTACCGGCCGGCTTGTCATCTCTCTGATCGCCTCCTCATTCGTCCCAATCAATGGATTTTCTCTCTAATGAAGTCTAAGCTGTGACGTCGACCAGCCACTTTGCAGATAAGATCCCAAGGAAACAAACAAAATTAAAGGGGCTGCTATGTAGCGGTTGAAGACAAGCTACTCCTTTTCGTTAATAATTGGCTGTCCTGATCAACCATTATTAGGCTATATTATATGTGGTTGTTGCTTGATTTGCTGAGAAGGCCATCGTGTGCTTTGATGATTAAGCTTCGGCTGTTAAGCCAATGCAAACGATACATGTAGTTGTACGGTACGCGCCAACCAGCTACCAGATCGTGACTAGGTGTCTAGGTTAATACCAGGGCCATATATCTCAGCTTCAGATGATAACAGATAGCTAGCGGCGAGGACGAGGACGCGGTCACAAGTCAAATGGATGTAGGCATAGTATGGGATTTTTTTAATATTATTTAAAAAAATCACAAGTATTATTAGAAAATATGAAACTTTGAAAGTAGCACACCGTTGTTGCCGCGGGAGGGGGGGGGGGGCTTTCAAAACTTCACCTAAGTACTAACTTCCAAAATACCCCCATCGGCCATTGAATAACATAACCGAGGGGTAATCTTAATCGTCGGCTATTATTATTCACCGTCGGATATTATCATGTATGTTCGAGGGTTATTAAACTCACTGAATTTACCGTCGGGCCGTCTAAAGAAAACTGACAAGTACAATATCACATCCATGAGCCGGTTTTGCAGATAAAGCTGACCGCGTTGAATAACCAGCACAAAGAACTTGTACAATTTTGGAAAATCTGGGTCTTCTTGGGTTTTTCATATGTATGAGTTGATATCATGAGTTGTTGGATGTATCCATGTGAAGATTCTGGCAAGGGTAGATCATATAGCTAGCATCATTGACTTAGATATAAGAAAATCTAAGACGATGTAGATGAGGAGGAACTCAAACTTGTGTGTATCGATTGATGCAGAGAAGAGGAACTTTTTGCACGTTTTAAATAAAATAATTATGGACGATAGTGACACTTTCACCGACGGTTCTCTAACTAGAACTTACTGAATGTCGGATGATATAGTTAACGGGTTGGCATTGCGAAACAAATCGGCATTGCGATGCTTCCAAATGTTCACAGAGAAGGGTTAAAGTCAAGGTTGTTGCATGGGGGATCGCTGCACGGGACACGGACGAGTATAGTTCACGGACATGCTCAGATGTGGTAGTTCGTGGTTGAAAGTTGCCAGATCTGATTTCCTCCTTCGACGTCGTCGTTGTCGCGCGAGGGTGCTAGGTCTGAAGTTCAATGACGTGTCAAGGGTGTTCTCCCAGCTAGATCCTTTCAACGGGGCTTTGCCTTTGGCGAGGTACTTTGGAGATCCGTAAAGCTGCAGCTCAACGATGTAGCTACGTCGTCGAGCTCGGGTGAAGAGGTGATCCGTCCACTCTCCCTTGGATGATCTCTACGATGGTGCCGGAGGGGAGTCACAAACATTGGTATCTTCCTCATGGGTTTTATTGGTCTGGAGTGTAACTTTTTTACTTAGATGGGATCCTTTTTGTAGAAGTTAGGGTTTTCTCATCTTTTCAGTTCTATGAAGTCGATATTTACGTGGTTTGTAACTTGATATTTATTCTATATATAAATAAGACATGTATTATGTGGAAAAAAAAAGTTAGACGGACGGCCTTGGAATTAATGTTTTAACTTTTATAAGAAAAGACGCATGTCCGTTCTTGGAGATGCTTTTAGACAGATACGCAGGAGTAGCACGAATACGATCGATGAATACGCGAATGGTCGATCGTGTGCCATCGTACGTACGTGACGCTGCACCTAGATCTGACTTGTATGCAGAGCTGGCCGGGTCGTATCGTACACTTGTACGGAGTACGTACGTACGGTGGGGGGTTGGACTTTTTCTGGATAACATATATCCGACGTGTCCTCTGACTTGTTGCCAAGGTGCACGTGACTCTCATCTCTCTGTTGATCACCTCTTCATCCGTCCTAATAATAAATTAATTGGTGAATTAAGTCTAGGTTCTCACTCGCAACTACTCGCATTTGGAAGCAACAAGCAAAACGGATGAGCATGGTGATGCACTATCGTTGCAAATAAAGATTCGTGCATGTTTTCCTTGCGTTGTGCATGTGTTGTACACTACCGGACAAGTTTCCCGTGCAAATTTGCATCGACAGATCATAGCCGTATTTTTATCTGTTTTATTTATACACCCAAATTCATTTGACCCCTTATTTCCGATCTTGTGACGGATTTTATCTGCTTTTTTTAATCCCAAATTGATATGTCAGGATAACGCGTGGAGGCTGACACAATTTATTAGATTTGTCAGAATTGGATGAAATAAAAGAATCTGAATAAATTCATTGTGCCCATAAT
Source organism: Puccinellia tenuiflora (assembly GCA_012064385.1). Lineage (NCBI taxonomy): Eukaryota > Viridiplantae > Streptophyta > Magnoliopsida > Poales > Poaceae > Puccinellia > Puccinellia tenuiflora. Next base: position 5,788 of record QRDG01000027.1, read on the forward strand.
GAGCAAGTGTTTAGGTGTCACGTCCTCCTAACAACTGGGTTCAACTTGTTAGTATGGAAAAATAGTAGATAAGATAAAAGGTTTTTGTGACATGAGAATAAGATAGAAGTTACCATAGTACAGCAACTGCAAAAGAATAAAAGCCATTTGACAAGATCACAAGAAAGGAGATAAAAAATATATTGTAACAAAATATCTATTGGCAATTGGTCGTAACATACAAATGTGTGATGCCGCGCAGCTTCCACCCACTGCACCCAACCTCCGATCAATGCACTAGGGCACCGCGGTTGAGGCCACACATTTTTTTCGGAAAGGGGAACGTCGACATTCTTGAAGCCTTTCTTCATAACTTTGTAATTGTTAGTTTTTTTTTGTCAAACTTGGTGCATTCGACGAGCACATTAAGCCTCTTTTCAGACTCTTTCATCTTAATTTGTTTTCATATTTAGATTTGTTTTCCGAGATTCAGTAATCCTACATGCATCTCTACCAGCTACGACAACCAACATAGCAACTAGTGGTTGTGACTAGCTAGCTGTTTAGGCTAATGAGTGCCCAAATGTCTCATCTGGAGATGCTAAAGTCAGAACATAGCAGATATTGTGCAGTTTAATTAGATTTAAACTACCGGTGCGTCCAAGTTTAATTAAGTGGACGTGCGCGCGCATCGCACCATCGCATGATGCAAGTTGCAAACAGATATCTAGACAAGCATCACTCCTCCAGTAGTACTATTATCTAATTAAGGAACTCAAGTTTAACAATTTACACTTTTCTTCTCTCCCTGCTCTATCGGTGCGCTGGCTTGTACGTGGATGCACCCGTCTCCGACTTAATTTCTTTCGTTCAATGGATTGTTGAAAGCGACTAATGTATTTCTTTAACAGTGTGTTCGTTTTGTTCATAAGTTCTTAGATTTTATCGCTCAGAGAATCAACTTATGGTTGTATTCTAGAAGGGTGGTTGTACCCCCAACTCACTAGAAATCAAACCTGAGGTTTAACTCTAACTAATTGAAATCGAGCAAAAAAGTTGATTGGTTCGGTTCATTACAATCGAGCGCTCATTAAGTTCGTCGAGCTTCGAGCTTGCATGTGGGGCTAGACATGCTATGTGAGAATTTCAATTAGTACAATTAACCTCTTTCCTGATCCACACGCGCGCTAGCTTTGTGGGTTCTATTCCTATGTTCTATCTATCCAGGTGATTATTCCTGCACTTTTTCTTTGGAACATCCGAATGAAATTTGCATGATTATCCAACAGTTCATGCATGTATGTTAATAATGTATTTGATCCAGGCTTTCCCAATATATAAAGCAATAATGCACCTGGAGAGAGTTGACGTTGCTATGCTTCTAGTTGCACCTGGAGAGTTGACGCTGCTTTGCTTTGTGAGAGAAGGCAGCCGACTTATCACTGTTCGCCGCATCATAGGTACCGTACGTGACCCCTGCCTCTCTCGCGCGCGATCGAGCGTATTGTACACCTGCCTGCGTGCAACTTTACTGTACCTATGGTACATTAAACAATTCTAAGTTCACCTCCTCATTCGTCCCCTGCCTCTCTCGCGCGATCGCGCTCATCATCTTCATCTATCTGTTCACCTCCTCATTCGTCCCAATTAATAATCAACGGATTTTGGTTAAACAAGTCTAAGTTCTGACTAACCACTCCGCAGAGAGAGGCGGTACGTAACGTACGTATACTAGTGCTTGCAAACAAACACGCTACTCCTTTTCGTTAATAATTGGACGTCCCGATCGATCGACCACTAGCTAGGTTCTGCTGTTGCTTGATTAACTAATTTGCTGAGAACACCGGCCATCGTGCATCGCGCGCCGATTAAGCTTCAGGGGTTAAACCAAACGATACGACATATATCATCTTTCATCTCCTTTGTTTTCTTCAGAAAGAACAAACAAAAAGTCTGGACATGAAATATTCCATGAACAATTTTGTAACTGCAATCTTCCTACCAAACTTGCAATCACGGGACAGTCAAGCACATCGATCGAGCCTCGTTTCGGGCTCCTTGATTTATGAAATTTGGGAGAACAGTAACTACTTTGATTCCTCCTTATTTATTTATGGGCGGGAAAAGTAGGTGGAGGTCGGCCCGTGTGGGGCGGGCGTCGACGAGAAAAAGGAAGGAAGAGCGGCGGACCTAGTGGTCTTCTCCCGTCCAACTCGCTGATCTGCATGCTGCCGGCCGTCCTTGATTTGGCTACTGGCGAGTACCGCACTCCTCTGTCGGCGGTCTTCACGGATTACCGCATGTCGCTTCTGGACATCTGGTCGGATGGGATTCGGTCATGCGTGTCCGCAAACATCAGCATGTGCGACATCAACATCTACGCCACGATCTCCATGGTGTTGGCAGGGGTAGGGAATATCATGGTGGCTAGGTTTGGAAGACCTGAAGGTCTCAATGGCTCAAATTCGAGTTCAAGACTGCAATGTAATGGCAGAGGCAGGGTATTGGATGACTGTTATGCGGGCACGGTTCAACTGCAGGGAAAATGATGTTCCCGTCCAAACCGCTCGCGTTATGCTTGTGAGCCTTGTGATTGGTAATTCGCAATGGCGGCCTTGGCAAGTGGGGACGGCAGAAATGAGGGATTTCAATTTTGATAGTGCTCCTTAAGTACCGAGTCTCGATTTCTGGGTGAAAACCCTAACTCTGACTTTCATTGATTGTACCTGGTAATAGTGATTGCTCCCTTATTGAATGTATTGTCTAGAGAGTTCGGACTTTCTCCACGGTGAAAACCTAAGATCTATTAATCGTGCGACAACAACACTTATACAATATTCCCTTCTTGAAGGCGTCACTTTGGAAAAACCTATTTAGCAGTTTGAGTGTTGTTATTAGTAGTGGTTTGGATCAAGCTGTTGCGAGTGTCTATTCACTGTGGCGGTGTCTTTTATCTTTTTTCTATCTTTTTGGACGTGTGTCTTTTTTTCAATCTTGATGTCTATTATTACAGAGTCTAGGTGTAGTTGATATCTATGATATTAATATATTCGCTTTGTCAAAAAAAAAATGTTGGTGTTCTGGATCCATTCTTCATGCGTGCATTACTGCATCTCTACCAGCTACGGCAACCAACATAGCAATCAGTCATCGTGGCTAGTTGTTCAGGTTAATCAGTGCCCAAATATCTCACCTTCAGCTACGAACCTACGAGGACGCGATGACAAGTCAACGGGTGCAGGCCTCATTTCATATCAAAGTCAGAGCTGCCTCGTGCAGTCGTGCTTATGATGCAAAGAGATGTAGACAAGCATCACACTCTTCCGGTAGTACGGTGTTATCTATCTAAGATGCTCAAGCTTAACAATATTGTTCGGATCCTAGCTTTGCAACACAGAGAACCATATACAGTTGGAGCGAGAAAATCAAGCAATGAGTCATCCTCCTCGGAGAGGAAAATGAGGGTTCCCGATGGCGCGATGCCGCGGCCTCGGCCGCGCCGGCGGCTGACGCTGGTTCCCAGTGCGCTCTCGCCGGTGGCGCTAGATGCTGCGTCCCGGGCGGGAATGGGGTCGCCGGTCTCCTCGGGCTCTCGCTTCTCTGCCCTTCAAGAAGAGGAGGAGGAAGATCAGGACGCGGAGGATCTCGTGGTGAGCGTCGCCGTGGACGTTCTGTCGGAGGAGCGGTTGGTGTCGCGTGACAACGTTCATCGGCCGGCTAAATCCGACGCCGAACTGGCCCAGGAGTTCTGGGATTTCGTTGGGTTCCCGACGAAGGACTCGCGGTTCTGGGAGCGGGGTTCCCCGGAGGACGGCGGCGACGACCATGGTAAGATTCGTTCTGATGTGTGCAGGTCACCGGAGTCTAGCTCGCAGGAGAAGGGTAAGGTGGATGCGCGTGCGCGTTCCTGGTCGCCGCCGGCTGGAAGGCCGCGATCATCGCTCTTTGGGCGGCCTCGCTCGGTCGATGGCGGACAGGGGCGGGCGATCCGGATGCCGGCCGTTCGGCTGGGGTGGCGTGGTCCTCTACCTCGACCTCGGATCACGCCTCCCCCGTGCCTGGGTGAGTTCTTCCCGGAGAAGCTGCTTACGGCGATGGCGGAGTCCGAGGACCGGAGGGAGGTGACGTTGGCCGGCGTTCCTAAGCAGGTCGGCGAGGCCTATCCTGATGGAGCGTGCGTTCCGGATCTTAGCGTCAATCACGCATTTCAAATTCTGCATGATGGTGGGCCAGGTGCGCCTCCGGTGGATCTCACCCGTTCGAAGCCGTGGGCGCATCTTGGCCGTCGTTTCAAGGGAGTTAGGTCAAACCTCGATCGCTGTCGACCCCGTCCGCACCACGCTCCCGTCGCCGTCTGATGATCGGTGATGGTAGCGTTGGGTTGTGCCCCAAGCGAAGGCGTGGATGTAGTAAGTAGCAATTTTCCCTCGTTAACGAACCGAGGTTTATCGAACCAGTAGGACTTTGAAATCAACAACAAAGTGAATGTTGAAGATCTCTGGCGCTTAATCTTCAACAGACGTGGCCCTGCACATACTCAACCAATTACTTTGCCCCCAACGACGGAAAGGTTCTCAATCTTTCCGGTCTCGCAGAAAACAAAGCGGTTAATTGTATAGTGAAATAGATGAAAATATGAAAGTGGACCAGAAGAGTAATGATGATGAAAAGTGATGAATAAAGGTTGCAATCAATGTAAAAAGATGGACCGGGGGCCATGGGTTCACTAGTGGAGTCTCTCAAGTAAATAAAACACTCGTATGATGGGTAAACAAATTACAGTTAGGCAATTGACAAGATTATAACACAAACTTAATCTAGCTATGACATAAAGAACATGATAATATTTATGTAGGCATCAAGACAATGAACAAGGAACGTTGAGTCCAACTGCATCTTTGTCTAAAAAGTCCACCGTGGGATCGCTATCCAGCTGTCACCCAACGGTATTATGTTGTAAGCAACAGACATTTGCATTAAGTAAAGCGCATGAAGTAAGCAATACTAATATAAAAAGAGACATTAACACCATTGTTTTACCCTTAGTAGCAACAGGACACCCTCGCCCTTAGACGTTTTTGTCACTCATACCCAGGAACAAAAGGGGGCATGAACCCACTATCTAGCATAAATACTCCCTTTTGGAGTTACACACAATCACTTGGCCAAAATAACTACGCACATCGAAGAGCATTCAAGAACATAAATCAACATATAAGAATCATACACAATCTGATCATAACTTCATAATCCATCATATCCCAGCAAACACATCACATAGCATTACAATAATCGATCTTGATCATGTTAGGCAGCTCACAAGATCATAATACATGAAGCACAAGGGAGAGAGACTACCATCTAGCTACTGCCATGGACCCGTAGTCCAAGGTGGGACTACTCACAAATCATCCCGAAGAAGGCATGGCGATGAATAGCCCTCCGGGATCGATCTCCCCTCCGGTAGGGTGCCGGGATCAGTTTCAGAATCACCCCCGAACTAGGGTTTATGGTGGCGGCGCCTCGGGGTGACTTCTCTAGAAAATAATGGCCACCTCGACGTTTTTGGGATTAATCTAATTTTATAGGCGTCGGAGGGGGCCGAGGGGACCCACCAGGAGCAGGGGCGGATCCCACCCGCCGCCCTAGGGCAGGCCGTGGCTGGGGGTCGTCCCTGCCCTGTGGGTGGCCCCCAGGGCTGCCCTCTGGACTGAAACTCCGTCTTGGCGAATAAAAAATCCTCGTAAATTTTCAACGCATTCCGAGAATATTTCCTGTGGTAAGTTTCTGAAACGAAAAGATAGCAAAAACAGGAAACTGGCACTAGGCATCTTGTCAATAGGTTAGTCCGACAAAATGCATAAAAATGATGTAATAAGATAGTAGAAACATGTGACAACATCACAAAACTAGCATGGATCAATCAAAAATTATAGATACGTTTGACACGTATCACCATCCTCTCCTCCCTACGCCAGCACTCCGTCATCACCTCACCGCCGGCGTGTTCTCCTTCGTCGAGTGCTGCTCACGGCGGTCCGCGCCGTTCCTACGTCGAGGTTCTCTCCTCGCCGTGTGACGCCATGGCTGGCCAGCCACCACGGGCGGGTGGTGGGCTGCCCACGGCTGCTGCGGCTCCGCCGGGGTTGGGGGGCGTCGGCGTCCCTGCGGCGGCGTCGGCCCTCAACAACGCTGGGGGGAGGCCTGCGGCCAACCGCCGTGACAGGTCGGGGCCTCCCACCTTTGCTCCTCGACAGCAGGCCGGGGCTGTCCCTGCTCCCGTTCCGCAGTTCAGACAAGCGCAGGCCGCTCCGGGAGTTCAAAGACCTGCAGGTAATGCCGTGGATGTTGCTGCAAATCGCGCCATGCCTGGGCAGAAGAGGAAGAAACATGCCAATGCAGGTCGTGGTGCGCCGGCGCCGGGGCAGGGCGCGTTGCAGCCCGTAGTTGAGGTACAACAACAGAATGTGGCGGTAGCGGCACCATCTGATGCATTGGCTGCGACCAACCCCGTGCCTAAGAAGGTGAAGGTATATTGTTGGAAGTGTAAAGCTAAATCCCATGCGACTAAAGATTGCACCGTTGAGCACTACTGCTACGTTTGTGACAACTCAAAGCATCCGTTGTCGAAGTGCCTCACTCTGAAGCTGCCAAGGCCTACTACCTTTGTGGCTGGTTTTGGGGATGAGGATCTCATGTTTACTCAGTTCCCGGACAGTTTTTACAAGGCGCAGCTTTCCCCGAGTGTTCCTATAGCGTGTGTTAAGGTCATTGGCGATATGGTCACTTCTGCTATAGTGGAGAAACAGGTCGCTCGTATTTGTCCGGCACCGTCTTGGAAATGGGAGGCTATTCCGCAGGGTGACAACTCCTTTCTGCTTGGTTTCCCGTCTTTGGAGGATTTACAGAGGGTGGATGGACTTGAGTTGGGAGTACCGTTGCAGGCAGCGAAACTCGTTCTCACTCAGTGGTTGCCAGAGGAGATACCACACAAGATGGAGCTGCACCAAGTTTGGGTCCATGTTACGGGTGTCCCTTATACTCTGAGACACTTTCTTGGTCTGTGGGCAGTTGGCACTCTTATTGGTACCACCATTGATGTTGACCTTGTTGCTCTTCGTCGCCGAGGTATTATTCGCATTTTAGTGGGAATGGCATCTGCCCATAGTTTCAGTAAGAAGAGAGATGAGTTTGGGCCTCTGATAAAATCCGATGGTGTTCTGATGCTAAAGGGGTATGACTTTACTTTCCGTCCTGAGCCAGTCGACTTTGTTCCGGATACGGATTTTGTGCCTTTTGCTTGGAACCGGAGAGACAAGGATGATGGATCGGACAAGGGTTTGGGTGGTGACGGAGGTGATAGGCATGATTCTAGCGGCAGCTTGCAGCCACAGGGGTCCGATGGAGATAGTGAGATGGCAAATGCGCCGTCCTCGGGGATAGCGGGGAGCAACACGCTCATGTCTTCCGTGCAGGCTCTCCTACGAGGGATGGCGTTCACACCTTTCAACCCAAATCCCCGAGCCCGCATGATGGGGGTAGATAGCTCGCCCTCCCGGGATGTTTCTGCTCCGGTCGGAGGGGACGGCATGCTCGCTTCTTCGGTTCTTCAGCGGGCGGCCAGCGGGCTGGCCGGTGGCGATTCCACGCCGTCGTCGGGGCGCTCCTCATCTCCATCCGCTGGTGGTGGACCAGCGGAGCGGGTCACGCCGCCCACCCCTTCTACGCCGACATCCGGGGGGTGGCCCGGGGGGCTGGCGACCGTCGCCCAGCTCACTCTCGTCCCCAGCCACAGGAGGTGGCGTGATGGTGCTGCAGGGCACTACCAGCCCGCGTACGCCACCATCCGCAGCTGCGGGAGGTGACGAGTCTGTGCTGGTGCCCAGCCCACATCATACCCCGGCTTCAGCCTCTAGCCCGGCTGCTGTGGGCGGCCCAGACGGGAGCGGTCCTGCTCACTCCTCGCTCACATCACCGACCGCCGAGTGTGGCCCGGCTGGAGGCCGGCCGACCTCCAGCACGACTTCGTCACCGACCACAGGAGGGGCTCCGGCAGGGTGCGGCGCGACTCCTTCCGCGTCGCCTAGGGCTGCGCCGTCTTTGCTGCTGGACTCGACCATGTTGGGGGTTGCTACAACGACTATACCCCCATGCATGGTTAAGTCGGCCAAGGCGCAGCTCCCGGCCTCGGCTACGCTGCGGCGCAGTAGCCGTCATGCGGTGGCGGTGGATGGTTCCGTTGCCACGGATGAGGACTCACTGGCCAAGGCTATGCGGCGTAAGGCGTTGCTGAATGTGCAGCTCACTCCGGGTACGTCTTCAAAATCTAAGTCTATACCTTCACTTACTACACATCAGTTATCATCTAGACTTCTTAATGTTGGCGTTACTATGGGAAGGAATGAGAAGGAAGTTCTGGTTTCGGCTAATGCTCTAAGGCATATGGAGTTTGACCGAGTAAAGGTTTATCCTAATGCGACGAGTAAGCCGGCTGCTCCCCCCCCTAGATGAGGATGAGGCGACTGACAATGTCGATGGTCAGCTTCTATCTCATCTAGTTGGGGAGGTGTCGGAGGTGGGCTTAGACGAGTCAGGGCTAGGGTCTATTTATGACCTGCAAGCTTCTGGTCGAAAATCTAAAAATGCCTCCGCAAAAAAGAACAAAAGGTCACGAAAATCCCCAAGAGTTTCCCGATGAATGGCATGTTCATGAATAGCAGAGGTCTTGGTGACTTGGCTAAACATCTACATATTGCACAGTGCATCCAAGATCATAACTTGGACTTTGTGGCTATTTTGGAAACGGGTAGAAGAGATTTCCTAGTGAGTGTCCTTAACCGTATTTCGGGTGGATTGGATTTCCATTGGTACTCTCACCCACCTCGTGGAAGGTCTGGGGGCATTCTCCTCGGCGTTAAATCAAACTCTATGGATGTGTTAGCGGTTTCGGATGAGGATTTCCACATCAAGTTTCACATCCAAAGCTGATAATTTCATATGGAGTTTGGTGGCCGTGTATGGGGCAGCCTAGGAGGAATTTAAGGCGGCTTTTCTGCGTGAATTGGTTAATCTAGCTAAAGATAACCCTCACCCTATTCTTATAGGGGGGGACTTTAATATGCTTAGATACCGACACGAGAAAAGCAGAGGTCGATTCGATGGTCATTGGCCTTTTCTTTTCAACGCTGTCATAGACAGCTTGGATTTAAGAGAGGTCCACATGACAGGAAGGCAGTTCACTTGGGCAAACAGCCTTCCGGAGCCAACATACGAAAAACTAGATCGGGTACTGATGCACACGGATTGGGAATCAAAATATCCTATGGTGTCTGTACGCGCTCTAGAATGTATTGAGGCATTATCGGATCATGCCCCGATTCTCTTGACCGCAGGTCCCCCGAAACCAAACGGTAAACACCAATTTAAATTTGAATTGGGCTGGTTACATCGTGAGGGCTTCGGGGAGATGGTTAAAGAAATCTGGGAAAGACCAGTTGGTGGCGCTACCCCTATACAAAGGTGGAATAATAAGATGCGGAACACACGCACACACCTTCGAGGATGGGCGCGTCACACAACTGGGTTACTTAAAAAAGAAAAAGCTCGACTGTCGGCCATTATTGATGAACTCGAAGAGATCGCGGAAAGTCAACCGCTATCCACGCAACAGATTGAACTTAAAAGTCAATCGAACGCGGCATTAGCAAAACTTTTACGTGAGGAGGAAATCAAATGGTATCAACGATCAAAGGCTAAGTTCATTCTTGAAGGTGATTCGAATACAAGATACTTTCATAATGTTGCCAATGGTAGACATAGAAAGAAACTTATTCATTCGCTTCATCAAGAAGATGGCCTGAATGAAGGACAGGAAGAGCTAAAAAGGTATATCACTAAATACTACAAAGGTTTATTCGGGGCGCCGGTAGAAGGCAACCTCTCTCTGGACGAGGCTCGAGTAGATGATATACCTCAGGTTTCTAATGAGGAGAACGCTTTCCTTACTGCACCCTTCACCGAAGAAGAGGTACGAAAAGCGGTTTTTCAGATGGAACATAACAAGGCTACAGGCCCTGATGGATTTCCAGCGGAGTTTTATCAAAACTTTTGGGATATCATCAAATCTGACCTGCTTGCTATGTTTGATGCTTTGCATGCGGGGCAGCTAGAGCTTTTTCGCCTAAACTTTGGGGAGATTATTTTGTTGCCTAAGATTAATGATGCGGAGAGGATCCAACAGTATAGACCTATCTGCCTCCTTAATGTTAGCTTCAAAATATTCACTAAAGTGGCAACCATTCGATTGAATTCGGTCGCGGATCATGTCGTTAGACCTACACAAACGGCTTTCATGCAAGGGAGGAATATCCTCGATGGTGTATTCATACTGCATGAAACGATTCATGAGATGCACCGAAAGAAATTGAATGGAGTGATTTTTAAAATAGACTTCGAAAAGGCATACGACAAGGTCAATTGGGAGTTTCTCCAACAGACTCTGTGTATGAAAGGCTTTTCGGAGGAATGGTGTGCCTGGATTTGGGACTTTGTTACTGGAGGTAGTGTGGCCATTAGAGTAAATGATGATACTGGTCATTACTTCCAGACAAAGAAAGGTCTAAGGCGAGGAGACCCGCTATCACGGATACTATTTAACATAGTGGTTGATATGTTAGCGGTCATGATTGATCGGGCGAAATTGGATGGACAGATTGAGGGAGTCATTCCACATTTGGTTGATGGCGGCCTATCTATTCTCCAATATGCGGACGACACAATTCTGTTTATGGAACATGACCTGGATAAAGCTATGAACATGAAGCTGATTCTGTCAGCGTTCGAGCAATTATCAGGGTTAAAAATAAATTTTCATAAAAGTGAATTGTTTTGTTTTGGCGAAGCCCAGGAGTCTGCGACTCAATATGTTGAGCTATTTGGTTGTGAGCAAGGTCAGTTTCCAATTAGGTACCTTGGTATACCTATTCACTACAGGCGCCGAATGGAAACATGTTGAGGAGCGCTTCGAAGCAAGATTGGCCAGTTGGAGAGGCAAGTTGTTATCCTTAGGTGGGAGATTGGTACTCATAAATTCAGTACTCAGTAATATGGTACTGTATATGATATCTTTTTTCCAGTTGCCCAAAGGAGTCTTGAAGAAAATTGATTATTTTCGTTCAAGATTCTTTTGGCAAGGGGATAGCGAGAAAAAGAAATATCGATTGGCACGGTGGGACGTTGTTTGCCGACCCAAAGATCAAGGTGGACTCGGTATCCATGATCTGCAGGTTAAGAACTCGGCCCTTCTAGGGAAATGGCTTTTTAAGCTACTCTCGGAAGAGGGGACATGGCAGACACTCCTAAGGCATAAATACGTCGGTTCAAAAGCGTTGTCACAAGTGGTATGGAAACCAGGTGACTCACACTTTTGGGCTGGACTCATGGCGACGGAGAAGTTTTTCTTTCGCTTTGGAAAATTCGCTATTAGAGATGGCTCGGAAATTAGGTTCTGGGAGGATAAATGGCTAGGAAACGCCCCTCTAAAGAACCAATATCCAGCTCTATACAATGTTGTTCGTCATAAGAGTGAGACGCTAGCTGAGGTTATGCGGACATCTCCTCCAGTTATGACATTCAGGCGAGATTTGATCGGACCCAGACTTGTTGAGGCATGGAATGCACTCTTAGGGAGATTAGCCATGATTCAGCTCTCTTCTGGGTCGGATGTATTTCGATGGACCCTTAATGAGAACGGTCGCTTCTCAGTGGATTCCATGTATAGAGCCCTCATCCAAGATGACGTGCCAGTGGTTAAATTTGAGAAACTTTGGAAGATGAAAATAAAAATTAAAAATTTCTCATGGTGTGCTCATCGAGGAGTTATTCTCACAAAAGATAACTTTGTTAAGCGTAAATGGAAAGGAATTACGACGTGTGTTTTCTGTCTACTAAATGAGACGATAAAACATCTTTTCTTCGAGTGTAAGGTTGCGCGTTCTATTTGGTCAACCATCAAATTGCTTCTAATCTGTATTCTCCAAAATCGGTTGCGAATATTTTTGCTAACTGGTTATATGGAATTGATCATAAATATAGAACCATTATAAGGGTGGGAGCGATAGCCGTTGACTTTGTAGAAATGACAAGGTTTTTAACGATAAAAATGTTTCTCTCTTACAGGTAATATACCGGTGCACAAGTTTGTTCCATTCGTGGTCCATATTACAACGCGTGGAGTTTTGAGACATTTTTACGGAGGTGTCTGCGCGACTGGAGACTACGGCGAGGGATATTTTTATCCCACATGGGTGGCAGCGTGATCTACGTATTGGTCCACCATCATAGACGGAGTGCATGATCATATGATTTGTAACTAGGCCTATGTTCTTTATCACTGTTCACTTCGGATTTGTCGGCTATGTGCATCTTGTTATGCAGAGTCCGAGTGTAATGCTTATTATTAAGTAATAAAACCCTTTATAAAAAAAAACTTTGCAACACACTTTTCTTCCATGTATATGATGCGTGGATGCATCGATCGCCGATCGAGTCCTTTCGTCGAATCGATTGTTGAAAGCGATTTGTGTACTTTTTTTTCTTCTATAGTATGGTTGAGTTAGTCTAATACTACTTCTGACCCATAGTAACGGTCACCCGTTTTGAATTAAAAGTCAGTTTAAAACTGCGACACCTATTTTAGATGGGAGAAAGTGTTTGGTTTTCCTCAAATTCAAAACAGGAAATGGCCCATTATGCCGATTCGGCCAATTCTGGCTGAACGGCACCCATGCTTACTGTATGTCTACGTTGCACTCGGTTTTTCTCAAATTCAAAATATTTCGGTGCACAAACTATGCATGCAAAATTGCCAAACTACTTTCGAGGGAAGTCCAATATGAATCTATGTCTATATAAATGCATCAGTCCGGTAGTTTGTACTCTTGAATACTTGGAAATTTCTCCGAAAATGGGAGCCCAGACAACCCTCCAAGCCATATTATTTGTCACGGAATTGAATGTATCTAGCAATAAAACATGTCTAGATCAGCAACAATTAATATGAATCTGAAGGAGTAAGATTTAGTGGTATACTATTGGCAAGATTGTTATTATTATCCTAATTCTGTAGTCTGTACATGACACAGTTGGATGCTACTTCTGGATTCGATGGGGTCACATGCCACCTATGTCCCGGAGACATGCGGGGCCAGACATACTATGTAAGCACAAATTTCAGTACCTAAGCCACATAGAAAGAAGGGCCAAAACCTTCACCGGTGTGTCAAATTATCAAGAGTACAACAACCCAAAAACATTTGGTTTCTAGTCACAACAACAGAGGTCAGGGACAGTTCAAAATCACGCGCAGAAAGGCACAAAGATCTCGCGGCGCACTCACTTTCGACTCGCCTTCATGATGCCATGCCGGTATCCTTGTTTTTCCTGGCTTGCTTGCTGTGGTCAGCCATGACACCCATAAACAGTTCCCAGGGTACCCTGAATGGAACATGGACAGAAGGAAATGTTAGCAAATGAATATGGTAAGGTTAGAGTTAAGCAACATTCTGAGACCGGCTACAGAGAATTTAAATAAATGGAAATTGTACAGGTGTTGTAAGAGAGGACTTTTGGCAAGATTTTGGATCAGTGTAGAAATGTAGTAAGAAGGTAGCCGTAAGTGATTTTGTGTAGTGCAGAAAGGTGTTTAAATAACTCGGCGTCTGCAGTGACGAGGCTGCAGCATGAAGCCACGAAACATGGTCTAAGCAAAATGCAGCACTGAAAAGAAAAGATAAGTTATTGTCTGCAGTGACGAGGCTGCAGCATGAAGCCACGAAACATGGTGTAAACAAAATGCAGCACTGAAAGGAGAAGATGAGTTATTGTCTCGGTGACGACTGGGCCTGAATCCACCTCGTCAATGGGAATATGGGATTTCACAATAATCAGGTGCCGAAGAAGTTAATCGAACAAAAAGGATCATAACATCCAGAGCAAAAGAAGGAACTGAATATCTGATAGCCTTACAACGATCTACTCCATTAAAACAAAGAGCAATATGCAGAGGCCGTGTGTGAGCTCTTATGAATTGTAAGCCTATGAGTTTAATAAGGCGCCCTTTATTGGAAATAAAAACAAAGAGCAATGCTTACACGCAACTTTTATTGAGAACTCCGTCTCAGATTTTAAGTATTTACTAGCACAATGCCAGCACATTGATATGGATTAGAAAATAGAGACCATAGGTTTTCAAGCTAATCTTATCCCAACCATCTATTCCAGATCCAACATGTAGTATAGCCAAAGGTGAACATCCCACCCCCGCCGATTGACACCTTTGTAGGAGTGAAGTTAAGGACAGAATTGCTAATACTTTTCCTCGGAACACAGCCAACTTCAGTAAGATCCAAGAATGGATGTTTGAGCATGTTTTACGAAATTCATGAGTTGGACTGATACCTATTGGAACTGCAATTGGTAAGACTCAAGCTTTCATTTATCACTATAACATAACCTGCACCATTTCGTTAGTCTATAGTCTCTACTGTATGTAGTAACAACCTATTTCTTTAGTTCCTTAAACCGAGTAGTCCAGAGAGTAAAGTTATTAACACTATCGCCAACAGAAGTAGCATCTGAATCGTTGATATCCCGGACGACTTCAAACAAGTAAATCATATCTTGCTAATCCACGGCAAGTAATCACACAGGATATGGTTATTAATCGCACACTGTCACCATAGTATATCTGAATTCAGTAAATCTTCTCAGTCAGTGCTTTGAGAAACATCCACCAAGATTGGATCACTGGCTGTAATCAATTCAGTATAATGTTTCTATTCTTTCCAAGTCATTTTTTTTTCTTTAAAAAAATACTAATCCCAATTCATGAGAACCGCAATACCACAATGACAATGACAATAACAACGACAATGACAATGAAACAATTTCAGTTTTACTTTAAATAGTGAGTAGCATATTAATACCAAGTACACCAGATGAAACAACTTCAGTTGAAGTGTTAAAGGTTAAAGCCATTTCTAAAGATCAAAAGCGCACTAATTGGTGTCTTCATCTCACATTTGAAATAAAATTGGCACAGAAACGTGTATATACCTCCAACAAGTAATCATGTCTTCCTTTCCTCCTTGAAGTCCCAGAGCTGCAGCCTCCGCTCCGGTGCACTGGACGTCGCCGGAGCAGTAGCACTGGCACCACTTCCAAGAAAGAAGGGAAAGGTGGGTGATGCTTCACTTGGAGCGACAGGGAACCTTTGCATCATGAATGGGTATTGGGATGGCGGCCACATCGGCACGGCAACGGCATTGGACTGAAGTGTGCTCCGGTCGAAGGCGACCGCAGCATGGTGGTGGTGGTGCTGCTGTTCCTGGGAGAACGCGAGCTGGGGAAACATCTCGAAGGACATGGGCAAGCTCTGGGGGGTGGCGTAGTAGGCAAGTGTAGGCTGCTGCTGCATTGGCTTGTCAGCGGCAGCAGAGCAGTGCAGGAGCTCGGCAAACGTGCCACTGCCGCCGCCACCATTGTAGGCATTGGCATGGTGAGTGGCGGCACTACCATTGTCGCTGGGGCCATTGGCGAGAGAGAGCACAGAGCCCTTGCTGGTCTCGGAGGTGCTGACCTCGGTGGTGTCGTCGTGCGGCGGGGAGGCGGCGGTGGCGGAGGAAAGGAAGGAGCAGTCCAGCGAAGGGAGAGCGTCGATGGCGGCGGCCGCGGCACGGACCAGCCACTCGATGGCCTTGCTGGGCTGGTCGACGCCGAGGCGGTCCTGGATGTCGTAGAACTGGATAGCCGTTGGCACCGAGAGTCGTATGCGGCGGTCCCGAAGGCCACGCGAGGTGACCACCTTGCTGTGCCGGTCCTTGCCTCCGGCAGCCGCGCGCGCCACCCTGTTCGTCCGCCACGCCGCCGCCGCCGAGTCGCCGTCACTGCCGACTGCTGGACGCAGGCGCTTGCAGGAGTTATGCTCCTTGTCTGCCTCCTCCATGGCTCCTTAGCTCATGCCAATCCGCAGCTCCCTCTGCTCATTTGGGGGTAGGATTCAGCAATAAGAAAGGCAGAGGATTCAGCAATAAGAAAGGCAGAGGATTTAGCACCAAATATTGCAAATATAGATGCATTTTTTTTCTTGAGAAATGCTACCGCTGTGGTAAGACCTCGAGTTCCTGAAGCGAGAGTTTGAACAACAAAATCTTGTTACAGAAGAATTGCAATCCAAACAATTCGGCACAAAATCTCCTCAAACCCACAAATATCCTACCGACCTCAATTCCACATCCCATTTGCTGTGATCCTGCTGCTAACTAGCTAAACGAGTTCCTTATAGCACCCAAAATTGCAATCCGTAAAAAGAAAGAGCTGAAGCTTTTGGCAGAGGAATCTGCTACTCTGCATCTGAAAACATTACTACTCCACTAGACTAGATGACGTTCTTGCATAAATTTATGGCTCGATGTTCGTCCCCCTCTTCAACTTAATAAATATCAATAATATTCAAGGATATTTCACCCTGGAGTTCTGTATCTAAACCTCCCAACCTCCTGCAACCAAATCTGACGAGAAACTGGAGACAGCCCTAAGCAGAAGGACTAAGAAAAAAATGCGCGGAAAATAAGATGAAACCTAGCTCTACGGGCCACATTCATCGCGAGCAAGAACAGCCGCCAAATCTCATTCTCAGCCGAGCGCGTCTGCTCGCTCTCACCGGCCGGTCACCGCCATTTCCCTCCCACGTTAAACCACACGGGGCAGACAAATCTCGGAAAGGACGGCGCCCGAAATCCCCGGGTACAAGATAAACCGAAAACCATATCCATCCATCCAATCCAAGAGAGGAGGATGAGAGCATGAGCTCCCCAATCTCGCCCAGAGAAAATGCGAATCCAGCCCATCCTGCTCTCACGCAAGCAAATCCTGCGTCGACGTGGCGGGAGGCGCGCTCACCTGGAGGCCGGAGGGGGGTCGACGGGGATGGCGGCGGCGGAGACCGGACCGGAGCGCGGCGCCCGAAACGCGAGGGGCTAAAAGGGAAGAGCCAGGCACTGTGCTGCTGTGCTCCGACCGAGTGATGAGCAAGCTCGCGAGCTGACAGCTGCCGCTGGGCTGGCTTATCGCCGCCCGACGGAGCATGTGTAGACCGTTTGCGGGAAGGACCTTGATCTTTTATGATTTTACTTGGGAGCGCCGCCGCGCGTGCCGCACAGTGCCATGCAGGGGTTGACTGCAGCTGGACACGAGTCACCGAGGATATCCGTGAAATTTACGGTCATTAAGCTTTCTGTTAGGGGTATCTAGTCGTAGAGATTAGTTCCTCTTCTGATTTTTTTTTCGATTAAAGGAGCATAGCTCTCGATTTCCTTTCTCAATGAAACCAATAAACAAACAAGGTTTTTGATATGTCTTCTCACCCTCACACACCAGGCCACTTACTACAACCAGTCACATAAGCATAAGCATAACCAAACAAGCCTTCCATTTCTACTTTTTTTCTTACAGGACATAAGCAAACTAAAAGCCAAAACAGAAATCCTTTTCCACAGAACGCTTCTTTTTCTCTTTGAAACTCAAGTTCAGCGACCTATCCTCAGCGTCAGTGGTGCCTAGCCTTTTCGCTTGCTGAAGATCTCAGCTGCCACCGCAACAATGCCTTTGCTCCTGAGCGTTGTAGAGTTTGTTGCCCTCTGCACTGTAAATCAGCCCAAAAGTCCAACCAGTGAGCTACTTTAGCTACTACACAACTAGGATCATAAGGAAAGACTTTATCAAAGCAAGCACTATTACGAGTTTTCCAAATAGACCACAGAACAGCCGCTACTCCTACAGATATGACATTTCTCATTTTCTTAGGAAAGCAAAAAACCCAGCCTACTATGTCCTCTACAGTTCTAAAGTTAGTCTTTATATCAAAAGCACACTCCACCACACTCCAAGTATATCTGGCAAGAGGACAGTGTATGAAAATATGATCTATACTCTCTTCATTGCTACAAAAAGGACACTTAGTACACCCCTCCCAGCCTCTATTTTTCAGCACATCACGAGTCAAGATACTTCTCTTAATTACTAGCCACAGAAAAACCTTTATCTTTGTTGGTACTTTAATAAACCAAAGTTTCTTAAAGGGGCAACCTAACTGATTAATCTTAATTGCAGTATATAAAGATTTAACCGAAAACTTACCAGAACTAGATAACAACCATCTACACTTGTCCCTGTTGTCAGATAAACTAACGTCTTTACAAGTTAACTGGATTTCCTTCCACATCTCATCTGTCTCCCCTGATAAAGTACGCCTGAATCTAACCCCTCCCCAACCATCAGAAAAGACTTTTGCTACTGTTATCCCAGGTTTACAAGCTAAATTATACAGTCTGGCAAATCTACTGCTAAAAGGACTATTCCCTATCCAAATATCCTCCCAGAATCTAGTGTTCAAACCATTCCCCACTTTTTTCCTTATATACTTATAAAAAACATCTCTTACACCTAGAATACTCTGGAAAAATATGAGATTGACCCGACTTCTTCTTTATTGCCACTAACAGCTCCCTACTACAATATTTTCTGAGAACTAGGGTTTGCCACAAACCTTCTTCATTCTCTAATTTCCATAACCACTTACATAACAAACTAATATTCATTACTCTTAGATCCACCACACCCAGGCCCCCTTGATCAGTGGGCTGACACACCGTTTCCCAGTTAACTAGATGATACTTGTTTTCATTATCATTACCATTCCACAACAGCCTTTTTCTAATTACATCCATTTTTTTTTCTACTCCTTTCGGTAACTCAAACAAAGACATCATATAAAAGGGAACATTACTTAAACTCCCTCGGATGAGAGCTAACTTCCCCCCATAAGATAAAAAATGCCCTTGCCAGGTACCTAGTTTCTTTTCCATTTTCTCTTCAGCATTCTTCCAATCTAAATTCCTTAATCTAACGTTATGAGCCGGAATTCCTAAATATTTCATAGGCAACTTTCCTTCTACACAAGTAAAAATGTCTGTAAATTTCTCACTGTTATTTTTTGCATCCCCAAAACAAACTATTTCACTCTTATGGTAATTAATTTTTAAACCAGAGAGATGTTCAAAGCAACAAAGAAGATATTTCAAATTCAAAGCATCAGCTTCATTAGCTTCTATAAAAAAAACTGTATCATCTGCATACTGTAACATGCTAAGCCCTCCATCCACTAGATTTTGAACTACCCCTTTCAAAAGCCCATTAACTTGCGCCCTTTTGATTAGAACTTGTAAAACATCTACAGCAATATCAAAAAGAATTGGGGACAAAGGATCCCCTTGCCTGAGACCTTTTTTGTTTTAAAGTAAGGTCCTATTTGACCATTTACCATCACTGCAATATTACCACTACTCACTATCTGTCTTATCCAGTCTATAAACTTATCAGGAAAACCTTTCATCTTAAGCACATCTAGCAAGAAATTCCAATTTATCTTATCGTAGGCCTTCTCAAAATCAACTTTAAACATAATAACATTTTTCTTCTTTCTTACAATCTCATGTAAAGCTTCATGCAGAATAATAACCCCATCTAAATAAATCTACCTTTAATGAAGGTTGTCTGTACTGGAGCTACAGCTTTATCAGCTACCATAACAGTCCTATTATTAATTACTTTAGTAATCAACTTGAACAAAACATTTATCAAACAAATAGGCCTATACATTTGTATCTTATTTGCATCACTAGTTTTTGGAAGTAAAGATAAAATACCATAATTCAACCTAGATAAATCCAACCTACCATTATAAAAATCATGAAATAAATGCAACAAATCTATCTTTAACATATGCCAGAAATTCTGGTAAAATTCAGCCGGCAAGCCATCAGGGCCTGCCGCTTTGTTGTGTTTCATTTGAAACAAAGCTACCCT
Organism: Puccinellia tenuiflora; assembly: GCA_012064385.1. Taxonomy (NCBI): domain Eukaryota; kingdom Viridiplantae; phylum Streptophyta; class Magnoliopsida; order Poales; family Poaceae; genus Puccinellia; species Puccinellia tenuiflora. Next base: position 25,690 of record QRDG01000027.1, read on the forward strand.
TATCTCATCTAATGTAAATTCTTGTTCTAAGAAATTCCTATCAATATCATTCAACACACAATCAATGGGTACATCTAGAGCAATACTAACTCCAGCAGCTGCTGGACCAAACAGGGATTTATAATAACTAGTAGCATATAGCAAGATATTTTTATCACCTTCTATCACTCCCTCTTCCTGTTCCAAACTTAAGATCCTATTTTTTCTTTTTCTACCACTAGCTTTGGCCATAAAATACGAAGTCATCGCATCCCCTTCCAGAAGCTCTTTTTCTTTAGCCCTCTGAATCCACTTAACTTCTTCTTCTTTAATAATATTTTTTAAACGATTTTCCAGTTCCTTCCTAGCCAAGAAAGCATTCACATCTATCCCAGTTACCTCACTTTCCTTATCTATCCTATCTATCTCTTCGGTTAGAAACTTTCTTTCTTTCCTATAAGCACTATTATAATTAATATCCCAACCTCTTAACACTTTTCTTAAAACTCTATTTCTATTCTGCCAAAAATCTAAAAACTTCTCCCCGGGAACCATTTATACCAAACTTTACTTACAACTGCATTTAAATCTTGTCTTAGAAACCAGCATAGCTCAAATCTAAACACCTGAGTGACCCTCCCAACTTCACAACAAGTATCCATAATAAGGCAGGGTGATCCTCTATCGCCTTTGCTGTATGTGCTTGGGTCTGAGTTGCTGCAAGTAGTGGTGAACAAGTTGATGCAGGATGGGGAAATTTATTTGCCAATTCAAACAAATGATCCTGATTTCCCAATTTTGCAATATGCAGATGATACTTTGTTGGTTCTGCCTGCTGAGCTAGGGCAGGTCTTGGCTGTAAAAAGTTTGTTGCAAAAATTTTCGGTCTCCACTGGATTGAAGATTAATTATCATAAATCCACAATGGTGCCCATTAATGTGGACTCTGCCCAAATGGAGATTTTGGCCAATGGTTTTGGGTGTAAGGTGGAATCACCACCTTTCACATATTTAGGATTGCCAATGGGAACAACCAGGCCTAAAATTATTGATTTAATGCCTATTGTTACTAAGTTGGAAAGGAGGCTTTGTATCACTTCTTGTTTTCTGTCTCAAGGGGCCAGGCTTCAGTTGATATCATCAGCCCTGTCTTCTATGCCAGTGTATTTCATGTGCTCTCTTCAGTTGCCTGCAGGGATTATTGCTCAACTGGATAGAATTTTGAGACAATGTTTATGGAGGGGTAATTCTGACACTCCTAAGCAAGCTTTAGCTGCCTGGGATATGTTATGCAAGCCCAAAATGAGTGGTGGAGTGGGCATTGTTAACTTCAAGAGACAGAATGAGGCTTTGCTGTTGAAGCATCTGGATAAGTTTTATAATAACTCTGAGGTGCCATGGGTACAGTTGATTTGGTTCAGTCATTATCAGAATATGGTGCCCCATGCTGAAAAACTGTGTGGTTCCTTCTGGTGGAGGGATATAATGAAATTGGTTAACGATTACAGAGCCGTCTCAGTGGTACAATCTGGTAGAGGGAATTCTTTCTTATTCTGGTCTGATAAATGGTTGTTCAATGGTTCATGTCAGCCCATTGCAGACAGGTATCCTAGATTATTTTCTTATGTGTTGGACCCCTTAAAATCGGCAGCTGAAGTATATGAGGCAGAGGATCTCTCCTCCTTGTTTTACTTGCCTTTGTCTGCACAAGCATATCAGGAATTGGTGGACCTATCAGCAGCTATGCAGGCTTCTCCATTGTCTATGGATCGAGATGCTTGGGTTTATGTTTGGGGCCCTGTATATACTTCGGCCAGATATTACAAGCATTTGCATGCTGAGGTTTCTGGGCTGGGTATTTCTAAGTGGATTTGGAAGTCGAGTTGTATTATGAGGACCAAGTTTTTTGCCTGGCTTCTGCTCAATGACAGACTTAATACAAAGGACCTTCTGAAAAGAAGGAACTGGCAAGTGACAGATGACTATCACTGTGTGCTTTGCCCCAATAGAAGTTATGAAGACAGGATGCATTTGTTCTTTGTGTGTAACTTCAGTTACAGAATTTGGACATATTTGCAGATAGATTGGTCCTTGGGACAGGATATTCAGTCAGCTGCAGTTCAGGCTAGGAAGGATTTCAAGCAGCCATTTTTTATGGAGGTGGTTATTTTAGCTTGTTGGAACATCTGGAAGCAAAGAAATGGTAAGATTTTTGAAGATGAAAGGCCCAGCTTTGCTGCCTGGAAGAGGGGTTTTGTTCATGATATTTCTATGCTTGAGCATAGAATTAAGCCTAAGCATAAACAAGCTTTGATAGCCTGGATAGGCAGCTTATTGTAAACTATGTATAAAGGTAGTAGGAGGTAGGTGTTTGT